>APFE030680167.1:159509-324420 GCA_000404065.3 Pinus taeda
AATATTGGGTTATTGTTTCAAAAGATCGATCTATATGAAAGTGAAGTGGAAAGCGAATCTGTGAAGGGTGATCTCTCGAGCGCTGCAGCTGCAGAAGTGTGGAGACGCCACAGAAGGCGCAGTGCAGAGGCGCCACAAGAGACGCCACAGAGGTGCCACAGAAGGCGCAGTGCGGAGACGTCACAGAGGCGCCACAGAAGGCGCAGTGCGGAGACGCCACAGAGGCACCACCGAAGGCGCAGTGCGGAGGCGCCACAGGAGACACCACAAAGGCGCCACAGAAGGCGCAGTGCGGAGACGCCACAGAGGCGCCACAGAAGGTGCAGTGCGGAGGCGCCACATGAGACACCACAGAGGCGCCACAGAAGGCGCAGTGCAGAGGTGCCACAGAAGGCGCAATGCGGAGATGCCACAGAGGCGCCACAGAAGGTGTAGTGCGGAGGCGCCACAGGAGACGCCACAGAGGCGCCACAGAATGCGCAGTGCGGAGGCACCACAGGAGACGCCACAGAGGCGCCACAGAAGGTGCAGTGCGGAGACGCCACAGAGGCGCCACAGAAGGCGCAGCTGCGGAGGCGCGTGGCACCACAAAAGGTGAAGTGCGTAGCGACGCAGGCCAGAGAAAAGGAAATTGCGTATTTGTCTTAAGATATTTTGTTGACTGATTTTTTTGTTGATAAGGTGTTCTGGGTTTAGTTTACTGTTATTGTGGATCTGGTTATCTGGGTGAATTATTGGTACTTGATGATCATTTGATGTTTATGGATCCAGTATGAAAATTGGATGAAACGTGGCCTTTCAGATTATGTGTTGTGCTTCAATGTATCGAGTATGAAAATTGATGAAATGTGGTACCTAGAGGAGAGAAGATTGTAGGCCGGCGCCTACGTACTAGTACTTAAGCTAGTACAAAAGCAAAGGGGAATCTTTGGAGCATTGTAGCAGGTAGCAGCCTATGTACTAGTAAATGGATTAGCTAGTACAAGAGAAAAGGGGGTTGTAGCTGCCGTACTGGTATAAGACTGCACCAGTACAAATATTGTAAAAGGATTTTCTTATTAAGAAGAAGATTGAGATGACTTGCAGCAGGTGGTTTTCTCCCGCATTAGGTTTCCACCTCATATCATGTTGTTCATGTGTGTGCCTTATGTGTGATGATCTATTCTATGTTACCGCATCTGTTAACTGATAATATGGTTGACAATGTTCTAATGCACTCATTGAAGATTAGTTAACTTAATCATAAGAAGCTGTGGAAGTAGCATATATGAATCAGAGTTTGGAAATGAAAAAGTTTTATTAATGTGATAATACTGATTCACCCCCCCTCTCAGTATTATTTCCAACATAACTCACCCATGAAGGGCTTGATGTTGTAGGGAAGGTGACAATGTTGGCTGACGCAGATATCTCGTCCTTGGTGAAGCCACCTGATGGTGTATGGATGCAGGTCTGGTGTGGTGTGGTTGATAGGCCTAGCCGCTTCGTGACCTCTACTAAAATGAGGTTCTTTTGGCTCTCACTGTCGACAATGAATTGCAGTGGATAACCCTTCACCCATGTTAATGAGTGGAAGAGACGCTCTCCCTCCTCTGGATATTCAAGCTCATTCCTCTAGATCTTTGTGGTGGTAATGGTGGCACTATGCTCCACATCAATAATATACTTCCCTTTTTCATTCCCTTCATCAGGTTTTGACTTAGAGTTGGAACATGCATTTGATTCGGAAGCCTCTACCTCGATCACGAGTGACTGCTTAGCCCGACACTCACTTATGTTGTGAGTGGGGCTCTTATGGAACTCACACCATTTTCCCATGTCCTTCTTTGTCTTCGTGGTGTTATTCTTTGCTTGTGGCTTTGGCGAGTTGTCTTAGGTCGCTCAACCTTGGCTTTGTCCTTTGTTTGGTGGTTTGGGGGCACCTTTCCCTTGCTTTGGGTTCATAGATCCAAAGTCTCGCTTCTTTTGTTTAAATTTATGCTCAATCTTGACAGTGTATCAATAGGCCATGTTAAGAGAATATATGTCCAGGAACTCCATCTCATCCTGGATGTACTTGTGTAGGCAACTGCAGTACTTGAGTACCAAAAGCCCCTCAAAATCCTTAATACCCAACTTCGTGCAAAGTGTACGAAAAATATTTGTCCCGGCATATCATGGTCCCTTCCCTACTACATCGTGGTCCACTTTATGTATTTATCCTCATAGCTCTTGATAGGGTAATACTGCTCCTTGATGGCATCCAAGAAAGAATTCCAAGTGGGTGTAGCTGGAAATAGCGAAGGTGCACTCTCATCCCTCTTTTCATAGTAGGTTTTCCACAAGTCCTTGACGTAGGGGGCGACTTTGAGGAGTGAAAAAGTAATATTTTCCTTGTCGGAAAAATTATGAACCAAAAAATATCCTTCTAGCAACTTTAACCCTTTATTTATGAAATCTACATCTATGTTACCTTCAAATATGGCGATTTCAAAGTTAGCTTGTACCTTAAAGGGTGTGGTGCTTCCAGAGTGGCTGCTAGAAAGAGATGCGTCGCTTGTGGGAAGTTGTTGAAGGATTTGATCAAAGCTGTCCATCATCATGTTCCTCTATCACTCGAGATCTTCTTCGATATTTTGAAAGGTTCTCTTGCCCCCTCATATTTCTTTTCTTTCACCATGGGAGATTGTTGGGGTTTGTGAGGTTGGTCTTGCAAAGGTTCAACTAGTTCGAGCCCTAACTCCTTATACTCTAAACTCGTTTGGGGCATGCAAAGGAAAAAACAGAAAGAGAAGACCTCTCTGATACCACTTATCCAAACTTAAACATGAATGCAACATAATACATATATAACCATAAATACAGAGTTGCAATAGAGATAACACTTCATCTCATTAGTATAAAAAATTTAAATATGCTTACATAAAAATGGAAATAATTTAGCTTGAGCGATGGTAGATTATTTTGAGAAGAAATGTAGTGGCTACATGCCTCTCAATTGTGTTAAAATGAGGCTTAAAGGCTTATTTATTATTGAGAAAAAAATGAAAAACCCCTAAACATTTGAAAACCTAACCCTAGGAGATGAAGTGCCAAAAATGTGGGTTGGGTCGTAGCTTTGGAATACGATCCCCATTTGGCTATCGTAACGCCTAAATTTGAAGATATCAAGGAGAAGGCCAAAAGAAAATTAGGGAATCAATTTAGGACTCTTCCAATCTCTATTTTTTTCCTAAAAAAGTCTTTTAGTCCCTTAAAATGGCTCTGGAATTTTAGGACCCAAAAAACTGCCATAAATAGTAAGTTGTGCTACAATTAAGGAAAATGAAGATAAGTAACGGTGGGGGTCCAAGTGAAATAGGTCAGTGGACGCCAATATCCACCTAGATCAATAATAATATAACATTAAATTTTAGTTTTAAAACATAATATAAATAATACATTATATATAATTTTTAAACCCAAAATCAAATACGTTTTTAAACTTCTTGTTTTGCAAATAGTAGTTCGTAGACCCCTGTAGTTGGTTTCAGGTTTTGGGGAATAAAGTCCCTTAATGAGTCCTATACATTAATCACTTTTCTAGAGAGTTTTCATTATTGCCTTCGTGCGCCCCCATTAAATGTTAGAGGGGGTGTGTGACCTATTTGGACGATTGATTCATGTTGATTGTCCACACTTCCTCTATAAAATCATTTTCCCTCCACATCTATGCTTTACAGAAAGGCTTGTTCTTGACTAGAGTTTTTCCATTTATTTTTGTGTGCAATGTTCCATGTTCTGCACAAAGCATGCAATATTATGATAAATACATGTAAAGAAATGAAGCTAAATGGTTACGAGTGCTGCTAGAATGTGCCTTTCCATTTCTCTTGTTGGCTATTGCCTTCATCAATACTACACAATTGGTGGGATTTTCCTCCATGACCACCTTGATCACAACATGCTCCATGGTTTCTAACCAACACACTCGTCATCTCATTGGTGGCATAAATGAAGTAAACAAGATTTGATCCCTTGTGTTGTGTTATTCATGTAACAAAATAAAATTTTCTTAAAGAATGGAAACTTTATGTACTTGTTGTTTATTGAAAATTTGTTCCATTTTATCAGCATAAATTATTGTTCAGAGTAGTATTGAAAGCCAATGGTGTCATGAGGTGAAAATTTAAACAATTTATACTTGATTCTTGGGCACCTCCAAAAACAGATCTTAAAATTCTTTAAATAAATCGAGAAAAATATTCAACTTTCGCTCCCTAAAAACAATGCCAATTTAATTTTGTAACCCTTGAGATAGTTCTCGAGATATAGAGGAATTAGTGCCAAGGACATTGTGATCCATAAAATTCCATGGATATTCCACTGCCCAATTCATCACAACAGATCTAATGATATTATATTTAAAATATGAAGTTCTACACTATTACAATTTTATTAGATTTATAGATCTGTAAATCTAATGTTAATAGTGCATGCATGAAAATTCAAAATTATGCAAAAAATAGATAATGGAAGAATATGAACTCCTACACACATTTGACACAAGATATTCTCTTAGAAACCTTATTGGGTGAAAAACCTAGCCGGAAGGTGAGGTCGCTCTGCTCTTTTTCTTTGTATGGGAATATGTTTGCGAGTACAAAAATGTATGTCTTGTGGCCCATGTGCTAATAGAATGCACAAAACCTCCCTGCGTGCTCTACCTCCTATCCCTCTTGGTTACTTTTTCTCATCAATGGAACAAATGCACTTGAAAGAATGGAATCCCTTTTCCTCCTAGTGGCCCAGTTATAACACAACTCAATAGCCTACTAGTGGTTGGGTTTGACTACCTCAAATCTTAACTGGAATTACAATATATACTCTTATAGATTATTATACATCATAAACACGTGGCTAGCCCCTTTTCTATGAATAACAGGGGCTAATGTGGCATCCTCTCGAATTATGGTGGTGAAAACAGGAATGTCGACTTCTAAGTGGCATAACATTTGCATAAGGACTCTGATTGGCATGATTCTTGCGCCATTTGAAAGATATCTCTATGTATAATAACATGAAAAATTGTAGTAATAAATCAAAAAAAAATTACCCCCACAAAAAAGTCATTGTATTCCTCAAAATTCTCATGGAAGGTTTCGAACCCAGTTTTACCAAAATGGGTCCCATCGATAAAAAGAGTCTCGTGAGCTGATTCCTCCACTTTTTCTAGTCCGAGAGCATCGATATGGATGAAAAATAATATCATTATCCAATCTGGACCACATCAAAACTTTATGAAATGAAATTACTATTGACTAGGAGAAATTATGTTCATTCCTCCTTGTTGTAAATATTTTTCTTGTAACCATTCACCAAAGCTTGATCATCAACAATTTGCGGATTCAAAATTTAATGAGACATGATAGAAGACCAAAGGAGAAACACAGTTTCAACTATTTAAACCTTTTGTAAATGAATTTATATAACCATAACGTTGTGTTGAAAATACCATAAATAATTAATAATCCAGGGGTCAAAAACATTTATATGCGTGTGTGTATGTTAGAACAATATGACTATATATATATATATATATATATATATATATAATTATTTTCAAACTTTTATTATTTATACTTCATTAAGACCTCACAAGAGTGTTCAAAACAACATAAATTTCCCACTAATCTACAAATTTTACATTCATCCCACATATTCCTTTTCCATAGTTAGTTTGTATGAATTTATGGTTATACTAATCTAATTGAAAATAAAAAACATATACGAATAAAAAGAAGATACGGAAAAAACAAAAAAATCACATTAGAAAAGAAGAAAGAACCACACTTTTTCTAAGATGGGATATTTGTAAAAAGACATCCATATATTTTATTATTTTCTCCTTTAGATTTGTTTTTTATTTTTCCCCCTTTACAACTTTATTCACCTTCCTTTCTATTCCTTTTATCTGCATTGCGAAAAATAGCTTCCAATATTTGGTTGAATACCTAGAATGTTTTAGGTTAAACTAATTAACCTTTCTAAACAAAAGTAATGCTATAATAAATATATTATTAAACTTTAAGTTTTAAAATATAATATAAATAATAAAATATATCTAAATGTTTTAACAAAAAAATAAACACATTTTAAAACTGCTTGTTTGCAAATAGTGGTTCATAGACCCACCTGGTTGGTTTTGGGTTTTTGGGTAGCGTCTCTGCGATAAATCTTATCCATTAATCTTGTCTAGAGGTATTTTATTACCACCTTCGTGCAACCCTCACCCCCATTAAATGTTGAACAATCGGGGGGCTCACAATCCATCAAAACTATCATATCAACTCGATTGTCTATGCTTATTTCGTAAAACTATTTTTCCCTCTGCATATCATCTTTACACAAAGACTCGTTCTTTGATAGAGTTTGTCCATAATATTTGTGTGTGCAATTCTGAGTGTTTTCGAAACACAGCGTACCATTTTTCCCGTTGGGACATTATCTTCATCAATACTATACACAATTGGTGGCATTCACCTCTGCGACCTCCCATATCACAACATTCTCCATGGTTTCAACCCAAAATTCTCACCATCTTGTTGGTTCCGTTAGTGAAATACAAAATATTTGATCCCTTGCTCGTTTAATTCATGTTGACAAATTCCTTTGTGTTGTAACCCTTGGTACTCATCCCAAAATAGTAAACTTAATCCCTCCAACCTACAAAAATTTTCTTGACAATTTTTGTTACTACATTTAGGATGACTTCTTTCTGGTTTACTATATTAAAATTTTTCTCTATAGTCTTAGGTATGATCCTCAAGCTTTCTATGCTGATAACTTCTTTTTTGACATTGGATTTTTAGGATGCCATTTTGACGACAAATTTTACACCAAGAAAGTAAGAACCATGTCATAGTACTTGTCTTTTATGTTGATGACCTTATGATCGCTAGTAATAACATTAAAATTTTAACTCGTGAAATCAAGCATAAAGAAGAAATTTGAAATGACAAATTTAGAATATTGATATTATTTATTTTTCCTCCAAGTATTTCAAACCAAGGTAGGAATTTATCTTTCCCAATATAAGTATGCATATGACCTTCTTTGCAACTTTCACGTGGAATATTGTAAACTAGTTCCTTCTCCCTCTCAATCTAGAGTCAAACTTGTTGTTGCTTATACTATACCCAAAATGAATACAAATTTTCACCATTAGTTAGTTGGTAGTCTTTAATTTTTGAATCATACCCATCTTGGTGTTACATTTTTTGGTGCTCTTTTTACGTACTATATGACAACACCCCATAGAAAACATTGGAAAGTGATAAATATAATACTTTAGTATATTGATAATGACATTCATTTTCGGATACATTATAGTTGAGGGGCATATCCCTTTTTGGTTGGTTTCATTAATTCTATTTGAGTTGGGGACTGTTGGCTTGAGGGTGCTTGGACCCAGGTTCAGAGTTAGTTGTGTTAACAAAAAAACACTACACTACCAGCCCTTTCGGTAGCAACTCACGTAGCGCAGGCTGCAGCCTCATCGGAGGCAATATTGGGGGATGATAGAACCAATTTTACGCATCCAAAGGACTATGTGATGTGTTTTTGTTACTCTTAGGACTTTATTCCAACCTGCACGAACCCTAATCCCTTAAAACCCAAAAATTATAGTAACTAATGGATAACAAATTCAAACTCTTCGTCGATTTTTCTAAACATGCATTACATCATGTAATTAAACAAATCTACCCCTTTCACGCATCTATTAAGTACGTTCCATTATAAATTGCAGTGAACTAATCGAATATACAGTAAATTCAGAAGTAAACACTAACACACAAATACACAGATAATGCTCCAAAACAACCCTTATTATTCTTAGATCTTCAATTATAAACTCTTTCAACCCTGCGCACACAGTTGTAAGGGCTGACGAACTCAGTTGAAAACTTACCAAGGTCTCCGCGCACATAGCTGTGGGGGCCTTCCCCTTCGCCTAAGTACAAAAAATAGTCTTCTTTTACTTAGATAATTCACTCATAGATCAATTCTCTAATATCTCTCATGACTCTCTATGACTCATTTTTATATCATTCTCTATTACAATACCATGGTCCGCAAACCATGGGTGAGTCACAAAACAACTTAAATCCTAACAAACTAAGGGGATTTGACCCTCCTAAATCACCTTTGATTCCTAATGACCTGCGCATTATGCTCCTAAAATGTGAAGACTTTACAATAATTTTTACAAAATAAACCCTAGGGGACCCTGTCCGAACAGGCCCTCAACACAAAGTCGTGACTCATCCCGAGCAACTTGGCCGGTGTTGTCTCGATCTTTGCTTGCAAACCGCTGAACTCTGCCTTAAATGCGTGAAGTTCTACCATTCCCTGTGAAGTGGCCTAACGAACTTCCTCAACCAATGTCTCTGCAGTTGGACCATCAACTGCAAGGCCCATTATTCTATGTTTCTGCTGCATAGACTTAAGCTTGCTCTACCCCGTCTCAGAGAGCTGGCTTGCCTCATCTGCCCCGGGCGATGTCCATGAGGATACGATGGATGCCTTCCGACTAAGCTCATCAATCTCAATCTAGATAAACTTCCCCTCCTGTAATCTGGTGAACATTTTCATTGGTGCTAAGGTTTACGCTGTAGCTTTGATCTTGTCAAAATGCCTTTGTTATTCCCGAATGTTTGTTTCAATATTCTGGAAGTGTGGATCCTCTTGTAGTGAGGTCCACATCTCCATAGTTTGTTCAAACAACTGGCTGTAATCCTTGATTGCAGCTTCTAGAGTAGTCATGTTCTCCTTAATAGCAGCCTCACATTTCTCTCTAACTTCCAGAGGAGTAATTAGTTGTATCTTAAGTTGAAGCTCAGAAATATGCAGTTGTAGCTCAAAACGAACCTTACCAATCTCCTCCTTTGATTATTTTACCACTATAGCTAACTTCTGGACCTTCTCTGTGGAGGCCGCTTCTGCTGGAATTTGGAGGTCAAGAAGTGATCCAGGTGGTTGTTGGTGGTCACCCACCTATCCCATTTGGACCCCCACAACTGTCTCTTTTAGCTTTTTCAGTTTCCTAAGTTGTAGCACAGTTTACTATTTTTAGTAGTTTTTTGGGTTCTGAACTTCCGGAGCCATTTTGAGGCCCTAAATGATGTTTTTTGGGAAATATAGGGGCAACATGGGTCCTTGGACTGATGTTGGCCTTCCTAAAGTGGCAGTGCTCAGATAGATCTTTCTAACAAGCTATTGTACACATCAAACAGAGATCGTATGCCAAAGTTATGACCTTGTGAAATTAATGTACCAATTTACCCAAACGGGGCCCACAATTTGGCGTTTCATCTTCTAGGGTTAGGTTTTGGAATGTGAAGGGTTTCCATTGTTTCTCAACAATAAATAGGCCTTCAAGCCTCATTATAACACAGTTCAGAGGCATGTAGCAGCCACATCTCTTCTAAGAGATAAGCTACCATCGCCCTAGCTGGTTTATTTCCAACTCTGTTTGTAAGCATATTTTAGTATTTTACATTAATGAAATGAAGTATTATTTCTGCTACATCTCTGTGTTTATGGTTACCTCTATAATTTGTTGCATTCCTATTTAAATCCGGAGCAGTGGTATCAGAGCGGTTTGCTTTTTTCTTTGTTTTTCTTTCCATGTCCCCAACGAGGTCAGGATATAAGGAGTTAGGGTTTGAACTGGTCAAACATTTGCAAGACTAGCCTTGCAAATCCTGACGGCCTCCCATGGTGGATGGGAAGAAAGATAAGGGGGTGGGAGATCCTATCAAAATCTTGCTCGAAGAAGCCCTTTAGCGGCAAAGGAATGCGATGATGGATAGCTTTGCGCAGATCCTTTAACGGCTACCTAGAGGCGACGCATCGGCTTCCAACAGCTACTCTGGGAACACCACACCATTTAAGGTACAAGTTAATTTTGAAACCCCATATTTGAGGGTCAAATAGATGTAGATGCCGCAGATAAATAGTTAAATTTTCTAGAGGGTTATTTTTCTGTTCATGAATTTTCGAGTTGGGAAATGATTGTTTTCGCTCTTCTCAAAGCAGCCCCCCACGTCAAGGATTGGTGGGAAGCCTACTGTGAGTAGAAGGATGAAAGCACAAGTTCACGATTTTCAGCTGCACCCACTTGGGATTCATTTCGGGATGCTATCAAGGAGCAGTACTACCCGGTCAAAAGCTATGAGGACAAATACATAAAGTGGACCACGCTGCGATAGGGAAGGGACCAAGATGTGCCAAAGTTCACCAACATTTTTCATACCCTTCGCACACAGTTGGGTATAAAAGATTCTGAGCTGCATCTGGTACTCAAATACCACGGTTTCCTACACAGATACATCTAGGAAGAGATGGAGTTCTTGAACATCTCCTCACTTGGCACGATGTATCGATACGCTGTCAAAATTGAGCAAAAGTTCAAACAGAAGAAGCGAGACTTTGGATTTGCAAATCCGAAGCCCAAAGGACAAAGCCAAGGTGAGGTGACCCAAGACAACCCGTCGAAGTAGCAAGAAAATAGAAACACCATTAAGCCCAAGAAGGACACAAGAAAGTGGTGTGAGTTCCACAAGTGTCCCACTCATACCACAAGTGAGTGTCGGACCAAGCAATCGCTAGTGGCCGAGTTGAAGGCTTCCAAATCAGATGCATGTTATAACCTTGAGCCAGAACACGACATGGGGAATGGCGAAGGGAAGCATATCATTGATGCGGATCCCAGTGCCATTGTTGCCACCGCCAAGATCCAGAAGAATGAGCCCGAAGACCTAGAGGAGGGGGAGCGTCTTTTCCACTCATAGATGTGGGTGAAGGATTCGCCGCTGCAATTCATTGTCAACAGTGGCAGCCAAAAGAACCTCGTTTGAGCAGAGGTCGTGAAGCGGTTGGGCCTACTGACTACACCACACCCGCATCTGTACAGTATTGGGTGGCTTCATGAAGGACGAGATCTCAAAGTTGACCAGTAATGCTACCTTCCATATAGCATCAAGCCCTTCATAGACAAGGTATAGTGTGATGTTACACCTCTGGATGTTTGCGATGTACTATTAGGCCAGCCATACTTGTGGAGGCGACATGATGTGTATGAGTGAAGGCCTCGCGCTATCATTATTTCTTTGGATAATTCATTACACAAGATACCGGCGGTAGCCCCACCTACCGGCACCTCTTTGATCACTGCCAAGAAAGGTAGCAAGCTCATCTCCCAGACTAGGAAATTCATTTTCTATCTGGTTCACTCCCAAAGTAAGGGGAATATTGTTGCTACATCCATGAGCCCCTTAAAGGGTTCCTCCATGTAGCAGCAGTAGAAAATGGATACGGTCATGACAGAACACAGGAACAACTTCTCCTCACCCACAGGGGTACCGCACAAGTTTCAAGTGGGCAACAAATTTTGGTTACATCTGCAGAGAGAATGCCTTACTAGAACCCATCAGAAACTTAGACCACTCCGACATGGTCCTTACACCAGTACCAAGGCTACGGGCAATAATGCTTTGAGGCGCAACATTCCTCCATTCCTTGGCTTGCACCGAGTGTTCAATGTGGACCATCGTCGACCATGCTTTCCACCATTTTTGGACACATCAGAGATTGCAAAACAACTCACCAGAGACCTAGCTCAGCAGAAGCTTCCTCATCTTAGGGAGGAACTCAACGCAATGGGGATCATTTCTTCCTAAAGGGGGAAGAATGATCTAGGTGGATGTTGGTGGCCACCCACCTATCCCATTTGGACCCCCACAACTCTCTCTTTTAGTTTTTTCAGTTTTTGATATTGTAGCACAGTTTACTATTTTTAGCAGTTTTTCGGGTCCTAAACTTCTGGAGCCATTTTGAGGCCCTAAACGATGGTTTTTGGGAAATCTGGGGACAACATGGGTCCATGTACTAATTTTTCCCTTCCCAAAGTGGTAGTGCTCAGATAGATCTTTCTAACGAGCTATTGTACACATCAAACAAAGATCGTACGCCAAAGTTACGACCCCGGGAAATTGATGTACCAATTTACCCAAACGGGGCCCACAATTTGGCATTTCATCTTCTAGGGTTCGGTTTTAGGATGTGAAGGGTTTTCCATTGTTTCACAACAATAAATAGGCCTTCGAGTCTCATTGTAACCTTGTTCAAAGGCATGTAGCCGCCACATCTTTTCTCAGAGATAAGCTACCATCGCCCTAGTTGGTTTATTTCCAACTCTGTTTGTAAACATATTTCAGTATTTTACATTAATGAAATGAAGTATAATTTCTGTTGCATCTCTGTGTTTATGGTTATCTCTATAATTTTTTGTGTTCCTGTTTAAATCCGGATCAGGAAGCTCACTATAGGCCTACGCTATTGCTACTTCTAGCTGCTGACTACGTGCAACGACCTCCTCTCATTCCTTGAATGCCTACGGATTTTTCTTGAACATCTGTTGGTTGTTGGTCTTTACTTCTCTCATCACCAATAGTGCTCTTTGCTCCCAAACTTTGAGCTCATCTAATTCTCCTTGATGCAGCTCATGCAGTGTCTGAATAGGGAGTGTTGCAAAATTCAGACTCAAAATTTTCAAGTGCAATAGGTGTGCCCTGTCTTCTAAAGTCTTAATGTGTAGTGATTCCTCTAGTAACTACACTGTGTGGAGGTTTGTGCTGATCTCTGTTGCTAAGGATGACCTGCTCACTTACTTCAGGCTTGCTTGTCCAATGCTCGCTTGAATAACCCCTATTGTGGCTGTTAATTCCCCAAGGCCCTATTGCACCTTGTCCAGTATCTGATGGTATTGGTCTTCAATGTGGCTCCAATTTGTTTGCATGGCATTGTGGACCACATCATTGATCTCATCCAGATCCCCCTCTGTTAGGACCATTTGTGTCACGCTTGCAGACTTGTCATATTTTTTTTCTTCTTGTGAAGTCCTGTAGAACTCTTCTTCTACCTATTTTTAACAATGAATGGTGATTCCAAGTCTACGCCCTCTTCCTCTTCACCCTCTATCTCTACCTCTATATTGGTGTGCTCTGTTTAGATTCACCGAGGTCAATATTGGCCTACGTGATGGCAGCTTTCTCCTTTGGTGCTTCTGTCTCTTTTACAAAGACCTTCTCTTTCAATGCTTCCCTTTCCTTTGTAGAAGCCTCTTTCTGCTGCACAGATTTCTCTATTGTTGTGGCCTTTTCTTTCACAGAAGCCTTCTGTGCTTCCTTTTTCTTATCTTTCATTGTTGATGTCCCAACTGTGGTTTTCTCTACTTCTCCTTTGGCAGCCTTACTGGTTCCTACACCTATGTCAAATGGGGTGAGCTAGTGGCTTGGCCATTTATTGACGACCCCGATAATATCATCTTCAACGACCAAGTATGGAATGTTATGCCATGTGCCTGTGTCATCTTTCTTCACGTGGATAAATAGACTATAAAATTCTTCCTTGAAATCAGTGACATTATCATATTGGCCATGCAACCTTGGTGATAACCTTGGCAACTGGTTAATCACCATCCTCAACTCTGATTCAAACAGGGCCCAAAATATCTTTGTCTCCATAATGTGTTCAGGGTCCTTCGTTTCCCATAGTGAGGCAAATTTCGTGGCCTTGCATAGGTCTAAATCATGTTACGAGAACTGGATTCCCTCCGACATCCTCCATGCTACCAACATGATCAACAAGAGTAGCTAGGTGTAATGGAATTCCTTGCCCTCATCCTGGGCCTCTCTTCAATCCTCAACGGATTTATGACATAGATACTGAGCCCAATTATATTGGACTCCTTTGGCACACTGCGCAGCGAGATATACTATTGGCATTGTCACTTCATCAGTGCAACACTTCCTCATGATCTTTCGAGCCAATATTTGTGAATCAAACTCCACTGCACCCTTTGATATTGAGCTAATTGCATAGCCACATGACTTCTTCACTAGCATGAAGTCGCTCTTCATTTATTCTGCTAACTTCTTCTCTTGCGATTTTACGACAAAGGCATTCACGGTGTCTACTCCTTGATAGGGAAAAAATGTGATTTAGTGAATTAACATATCAATAATTGGAATGGGCCCTGTTAGCACTCCAGGGAGCTCTCCTAGGTTGTAGCTCGGAGATGCCTAGTAACATATAAATCTTCAATATCGTTCTTTGAACTATTGGAATGGATTGGGGTTAAGAGCAAGTTAGATGACTGTTCCAACTCTATTTTCACTCAAGACATGCATGAACACCCTCAACTTTACAAGGCTTTAGACCACTAATGCTCAATAGTTTATAGATTCAATGGATAGATGGAGAATACTGACTGTACCAGCAGATGTATACATAAACACATATGAATGGCTAGCTACAGAATGTAAATGAAGCTTGCAAATCTAATTTATCAATGCAGAGATAATATGACAGTTATTTGGCATTAGGCACAGAAGAAAACATGAATAACCTTTTCAAGTGCAAGCTTAAAATAAAGGAGAAAATGGGAATTGAACATGTAACAACAAAAGAAGATTATATTGCTAGAAGGGAGATGAGACGCTGAGAGGAGCAGAGTCTCCATAGTCTCTAAAAGTTGAACCCTTGTTTCTTTTAACTTTCAGCCATTTATAGACAATGCTCTTGGCCTCTCTAGGGCTCGAGATGTCTTAATCTATTCCCTATGGTTTCTAACTACTTGATGCCATAACTAGACAGACATTAGCTCAAAGGCCTCTTTTCCTAACAAACACAGTGACCAAATTCTGGTAATTTTGTGTGTTGTCAGGTGGCTCACTTGTGCCAGTGACATTCCATGACCATTTTTGTTAGTTCAGATGCAATGTGTTGGCTTTTCCCCTTTCAGCCATGTATTCCATTATTTCAGTTCAACTGTCTGATTATAACAAACACGGATAGAGCCAACAACTTTCCTCACTAGGCGACTAATGGGAAGTGGGATACAGGGGCATATGGGCCATTGGATGGTGTGAATTGGCGGTCGGGATGTTGGTTGGGCAGCGGAGGATGAACTGAGGTGATCATGAACGAAGGCCATTAGATCAGTAGAGATAGACAGAGGAGATCACTTGCCTGAGGCCTGAAGTCATGGCAGGAGTGGAATAAGCTCGAGCAGTCAGATCTTGGATGGGTAGATTGAAAGACTATTGGGTAGAGGAGGTGCTCGAAGGATAATGTCCGCGTGCAATTTCATTTGAGCGAAAATGGTTTCTATTGGGCTGTCAATCAAGCAGTAAGTGGTAAAGGTTGGAGCCCGCCCGATTCCATTCACCGGGAGCCACGTAGCAGCAAAGGGATGACATGAAACCCCCTTTATTGGGAAGTTATCCCTCTCTCTTGTTTCTCACCTGAAATCGTTGTGAGCTGTCGGATATGATGGAGGAATATCGACGATTGAGAATCATCATACAAGTTGATTTGATCAGCTAAGTGGAAACTGTCGGATCGAGTTCAGATTAATGGTCAAGATCTGATCGTTAATCAGAGAGGTGAAGGGTTGGCAGATAATACGATGGAATTGTAATATGCTGATGGGAAATTAAGCAATGCATGATAGCCATTGGATCAGCGAATGGAATGGACGACAAAGATCAATCTTATCGGGGATCAGAGGATGGAGATCACAGCAGAAAAGAGATGAACCGAGAGTAGACCCGCTAATGTTTATGAGTTCAGGTGTATAATTTTTGAAGTCCGGCTTATGGCCAACGTGGAGCAAGAGGAGACGTGGACCATCATAGCTAAAACATGGGACATTTCCATTAAAATAGTAGTGCTGCACCTCAGGGCTAACACTGGCTTCTCCTGGGGATGAAAGCCTTCCTATGAGGTTTCAAGAACTGCAGACTATTGCTTTTCCAGTAACAACCAAAATGAACTTATCTCCAATTGGCATGGAGTTTATTTGCATAAAAAAAAAAACTGAAAAAAAAACCTATTACAATATTAAGGCCTTGAAGCCTCATATGAAGTAAAGTTTCAAAAACTGCCCATCGACTGGGCCATCAAAAACACCTTCCCCCTCCAAATTGTGCAAAATGAATGTATTGTTCATCTAAACTTGAGCAATGAAAAACGGTCTCATCCATAAGGCATCAAATTTACCATGGTTTCCCTTCTTTTCCTTCAATGCATCCCATTTGAGAACTTGATCACCAACCTGAAGACTGTCCATTTTTTCTTTTCTATCAAGGGTTTCTTTGATCTTTTGTTGATGAATTCTTGACTTCTCAACCAATTGTTCTCTAATCTACTATAATTCAACCAAGTTACTCATTATGATTTCCATGTCGTTCTCTTCATCCTGTTCTTCTTGCAAGAATTTGGCCACAGGGAGAATCAACTAGATAGGAAAAATAACTTCAGTGCTATAAAACAGCTTAAATGGAGAATTTCCTATGGGCTTCTTGTTGGTAACTCTGTCAGCCCATAGTGTAAACTTCAACTTGGAATCCCAGTTATTTTTGTTGTCCTCCAATAGTTTTTTGATTATCCTTACAAGACTCTTGTTAGATTATTTTGTCAGGCCATTGCCTTGAGGATAATATGAGGTAGAATGCACCAATTTAATTCCCATGGATTCACACATGTCCACCAAGTCTTCTACTTGGAAAGTTGCTGCATTATCAGTGACTAGTTTGGTTGGGCAACCAAATCTAGTGAAAATATTCTCATTCAAGAACTTTATGATAATATGATGATTAGCATTTTTAGTGGGTATAGCCTCAATCCATTTGGTGAAATAATTAGTGGCCACCAAGATCCATTTGTGATGGCCACTGGAATGTGGGTTGATCTCACCTATGAAGTCCAAGCCCCACTGCTGCAAGGGACCATTGGCGTGTACTGGCTTCAAGGGCAGAGATTTTAGCTGTTGTCTTCCTGCAAACCTCTGACATTTGTCACAAGACTTCACAAAAGAAAACACATCAGAGAACATAGTAGGCCAATAATACCCAGCTCTTAGGATCTTGTGGTTGTGGTTTTCCAATAATGATGCCCTCCACAGATGCTAGAATGGAATTGGTGCATGAGTTCCACAGATTGTCCTTTTTCTAGACATCTGAAGAGGATCCCTGATGGGTCTTTCCAATAAAGCAAGTTTTCATTAATGCAAAATTTGGATAATCCTAGCTTAATGGCCTAGGCTTGACTTGAGTTATGCCCTGCAGGGACTTCTAGCTTTTGCAAAAAATGAACTACACTGGAATACCATCACAGGTGGCTAGATTTTCAGCGAAAGACTGATTATGCTCTTGCTCTTTTGCTGCTTTCTCTGTCCACTCACCACCTGAATTTGAACCCATGCAATTGATGTCCAACAAACTGCAATTTTCCTCAGCCATAAGCTTCGCCAAGCCCTAGCCTTTGACAAGCCTAGTGGGCTTCACCTCTATGTTGAACTCTATGAATTTTGCAATCCATTTACCTCTCTTTCCATCAATATCTAGCTGAGTTAGAACATATTTTACTGAGGCTGAAGGTACATATGCAATCACTTGGGAATTCAGAATATAAATTCTAAATGCCTTTAAAGATTTTATGAGAGCATAAGCTTGTTTTTCAATAAGGGCATACCTTAGTTTAGCATCCCTCATAGTTTTGCTGAGAAAGGCCACAGGGTGCTCTACAACTTCTTTATTTTTTTGCAATAGAACTGCTGCAAGTGTATCATAAGAGGCAAAAGAGAAGATATAAAACTCCCTGGTATAATCTGGACTGATTAGAGTGGGAGCTTCCATCATAGCTTCAAAAGAGCTTCTTGCACCATCTGTCCATTTTATTTCTTATCCTTTCTTCTGCATGGAAGTGACGTGCTCCACTAGCTCTACAAAGTTTGGAATAAACCTCCTAACAAAGTTAATATTACCTAGGAAAGACTGAATGTCACTTTTTGACCTTTGGATGGACAATGTCTAAATTTCTTGAACTCTTGCTGGATTGATCTTCACACCTTCAACGAAAACAATATGTCCTAGAAGTTTGCCTTCTTCTAGAGAAAACTGTGACTTCTTTGGGTTCATAGAACTTCCAAACCATCTGCATTTTAGCAACACCTTCTTCAAATGCTGCAAATGCTCCTCGTGATTGCTGGAAAAGATTGTTATGTCATCAAGGTAAATAAGGAAAATCTTGTCCTTCTCTCCCACAAAGGTTATGTCCATGGCCCTCTGAAAAGTAGCCACAACATTCATCAGTCCAAAAGGCATATTGGAGTACATGAAAGTGCCCCAAGGAGTAGTGAAGGCAGTATTTTCCTAATCTTCTAGATGTACAGAAATCTAATTGTAACCTGAAAATCCATCTAAGAAAGACATGACTCTAGCCCCTAAAACTTTTTGCAACAAGTGTTCCATCTTAGGCAGGGGGTAGTTATCTTTTTTAGAGCATTTGTTTAGATTCCTGAAGTCAACAAAAAGCTAGATTTCTCCATTCTTCTTTCTTACTATCACAAGGTTAGCTATCCACTTTGAATACCTTAGGGGGACTATGATCTTGGCATCCAATAGCTTCTTGATTTCCTTTTCAATCAAAGGAAATAAAAGAGGGCTGATAGGTCTTAATTTCTGCTTAAAAGGGATGGTGCTCTTCTCTAGTGGAATCTTATGCTGAATGATGTTGGTGTCATAGGACTTAAGATCATTGTACTCCCAAGAAACAAATATCAGTAAATTGTTTCATCAGGGTGCAATGCTTCAAATTTTGGGTAGAGGACAAGTGAGTGGACAGATTTATGTACATTGGATGGGCTGGACTCCCTACATTATGTCTATGAACAACAGACACATTTTCTTTTTTGGCAAGCTTATAAGGTACATCATTATGATCAAACAGCTTTTCTAGGGGCACCAATCCTTTGGGTATATGGTTACGAGGAAGTTGAACAATGTTATCTTAACCAATCTCATCCTTTAGCTTGGACTGGTTGCATTCTTCAATGGTTTCATTTTCTTGGTCAATGTGCATTTTAGAAAATTCATCAATGACCTATAAAAACCTATTATTTTCATCATCTTCTTCAAAAACTTTCCAGTATTTGACATTGTCAGGCAGAGATGGTCTATATTTCACCTAAACTTCATAAGTCAATTTAGGAGGCAAAGGAGGAATCAACGTGATAGCAGACGCAACAAGGAAATTAGCAAGCTGGTTCTTCATTCTAGGGATGTAAGAAATGCTGAAACTATTAAAAGAACCCTTTAGCTTCCACACCTCATCTCTGTATGGTTTTAGCCTTGGATGCTTTTCTTGGAAAATTTTGTTCACCTGCTAAATGATAAGGTCTGTGTCTCCAAACACCTTTAGATCTTTGATGCCCATTTCTTTAGCAACGTTTAAGCCCAATATCAAGGCTTCGTACTCCGCTATGTTATTTGTGACCTGAAAAGTTAACATGAATGATAAATGAATGCATTCTTGTGTTGGGAACACAAGGACTACTTCCTTAGACCAAGCTCCATCAAAGAACATGTCCCAAATTTGTGGGCCTTCTTCCTTTGTGATCTGGCAAACTAGTTTCCGAAGCTGCATGGAGGCCAACTAGGATTGTTCAATATCAAGAATATAGGTGCCAAAATCAGTGTCGAAAACATAGATGGGATGATTAGTGGGATTCCTTTTATCACTGATGACATTAGCCAACTAAGCTTCTCTGTATAATCTCCTGCTCTCACCTCCAAAAACTGGGAAAGAAGCATAGGACAAATCATTTTGTAATGTTCCACCTAATCTCTTTATCCGACCTCTAGAAAGCAACATGCCAAAATTGGGGGGTACATTTGATACCACAATATCATCATCATGCTCTTCATGGGTAGTTGAGACAAGGTGACGTGTAGGTCTTTTATTAATCCCAAACATTTCACTTTTCTAGAGTCAAAAGAAAATAGGTCATGATAAGAATTGGTAATGTCAAGAACCAACTCATCCATGACAGCCTTGGGCATTAGATTATGGTTGGCTCATGTGTCCAAAAGGCAATTGTGAAGGATTTTGTCATGAATAGTCAAAGAGACATAGAATGATGGGGAGCTGTCATCACAATTTTCATTCATTGGGCTAAGAACAACAATGGGTTTATCATCTTGTAGATTTACATAGTCAGTGGAGGCTTGGATGGCTTTAGGTTCAAGGGCCTCGAGGATAGATCTCTTGAAGGAATCATTATTCACTAATTCAATCAAAGGCATAGGTATGCTTAGCTTATGAATTTATGATTAAAAACTGAAAGGAGAAGGATACATGTCAAGGCATCTTACCTCATGAGCTGGAGCTTTGAGGATGATGGGAACAACTGTCGATCGTTTATGCTTTTTAGCTTACTGTATTGCAAGGACAACAGCTCTTTGAACATGATTTTCCTTGGCATTATTCATCTTCGACCTCAGATCATATCTGTGTTGATCATCAATTTGCAAAATAGCTCCACCATCCCACTCTTGGCTGATTTGGTTATTGAATAATGAATTTTCATAGGCAGTTGAGGTCAAAAAGGAGGCACTACTGTTTTCTTCCAGACAATAGATCTCATAATTTTCTTCAAACTACTCTTCTTCCATGACTACATTCTGGAAATGGGTCTTCACCCTTTGGTCTTCATTCACATCTTTACTTCTTTGCAGAATCTGTAATAGCTCATTAGCTCTTCTATATGAATTTGGGTTTCTAGGAGCAAAGGTATTAGGAACTCTTCCTTTCCTAGGGTGCTGCTCAACCTTTAATTTGGAGATTTCAGAGGCTAATGACCCTATCATCTTGGTCATTTTATCTATCTTGGGATCTGAAGATGATGAAGATTCACCCCTCTGTCTCCTTCTATCAACATTTCCCTTGAGCTTCTCTGTAGCCATGATGTTCGACTCTACTTCCAAGACTGCATCTTGCATATTAGCCAAGGTAGCACATCGTCTCTCCCTCAATAGTAGACAAAAGTTAGAATTGAAGGCACTGGCATAGATGAGTTTAGCAAAGGTAATGGTGGGTTTTACTTCAGATAGTATCTTGTTGTACATGCAGTTAAACCTCTTATTAAAATCAGACAACAACTCACCATTTTCCCTCTTTAAGTTCCCAAACTCGGTGTGGTAGTAGAGTAGATACTTCTTATCCCCCCAATGCTTCAGGAATGCATCATCTAAAGCCTCAATATCTGCTATAGACCTTGGGGTTAGTTCTTTGAACCATTTCCTAGCCTCTCCATCTAGACTTTGGACAAAGACTCTCATCCATACATCATCTTCACTAATGTCTAGTTTATCAACATAGCTATAGAATGATTCAAGATGTTCCGCAGTTGTAACACCTTCATTCCCAGTTAACTTAGGCATATAATTCTAATATTCTCTAGTAGGCATGGCATTTAAAGGAGTGGGCAATACTAGAGGTCCATACCTAGCAGCTATGATTCTTTCCATTTTGGTAGGTGTTGCCATAGTTGTGGTGGCTATAAGGGTACTGGAAGTCTGAATGACAGAGGGTTGAGGAGTGATTGATAGGACTAAAGGAGTATGACAGATAGGAGGATAGGCTTCCTTTGGGCTTAGAATGAAAGGAGAACCTAAAGAATAAGGAGCTCTATGGATCTCTGAAATTTTTTCTTCACTGCTAGTATTATATGCTATACTCTCAACATGTATTTATTCTATTACAAGATTTTCTTGAAGAGATATAGAATATTGTTTAGAACTACCTGAACCTGATGCTCCTTTCTATAATGCCTTTCTTTCTTTGATGATTCTTTCAGGGTCAGGTACTGGGTCAGCTTTTAGCTTCTCAGGATTTCTCTGAGTATGCCTTACAAACTGAGCCAACACTATGGAGTGGAGTTGCCAAGAGGTTCGTCCTCCAGTAGGGTTTCCAAATAGATGATTACAATCGAAAAAGTGTCCAGACATTGTCTATCATCAAAGTTGGATCTATGTTGTTCCCCAGGGAAGCTGAGCTTTAGTCTCCTCTCCCTAGCAGTGACGACAATTATGTTAGCACTCCAGGAACCTCTCCTAGGTTGTAGCTCAGAGATGCTTGGTAACATATAAATCTTCAATATCATTCTCTGAACTATTGGAATGGATTGGGCTTAGGATTAAGTCAAATGACTATTTCAACTCTATTTTCACTCAAGACATGCAGGAACACCCTCATCTTTACAAGGATTTAGACCACTAATGCTCAATAATTTGTAGATTCAATGGATAGATGGAGAATACTGACTGTTCCAGCAGATGCATACATAAACACATATGAATGGCTAGCTACATAAAGTAAATGAAGCTTGCAAATATAATTTATCAACGCAGAGATAAGATGAAAGTTATTTGACATTAGAAACAGAAAAAAACATGAATAACCTATTCAAGTGCAAGCTTAGAACTGAGGAGAAAATGGGAATTGAACATGTAACAACAAAAGAAGCTTATATTGCTATAATGAAGATGAGATGGTGAGAGGAGCAGAGTCTTCATAGTCGCGAAAAGTTGAACCCTTGTTTCTTCCAAATTTTAGCCATTTATAGGCTTTTTACAATTCTCTCAGGCTCTCCAGGGCTTAATATGTCTTAATCTATCCCCTCTGGCTTCTAACTACTTGATTCCATAACTAGACAGACATGAGTCCAGAGGTCTCTTTTCCTAACAAACACAGTCACGACCAAATTCTGGTAATTTCGCTGTGCTATTAGGTGGCTCGCTTATGCCAGTGACCTTCCATGACCATTTTTGTTAGTTCGGCTGCATCGTGATGTTTTTTCCCCTTTCAGCCATGTATTCCGTTATTTCAATGCAATTGTATGACTGTGAAAAACAAAGACAGAGCCAACGACTTTACTCCCCAAGCGACTGATGGGAAGTGGGATACGGGGGCATATGGGCCGTTGGATTGCGTGAATCAACAACCAGGATGCTGGTTGGGCGGCGGAGGATGAACTAAGGTGATCATGAACAAAGGCCGTTGGATCGAGAGAGATGGATGGAGGAGATCAATTGCAAAGGGCTTGAAGTCATGGCGGGAGTAGAATAAGCCTGAGCCATCAGATCTTGGATGGGTAGATCGAGCAGCTATTGGGTGGAGGAGGTGCTCAAAAGATAACATCCAGGAGCAATTTCATTTGAGCAGAAATGGTTTCTATCGGGCAGTAAGCAGTAAAGGTTGGAGCCCCCCTAATTCCATTCATCGGGCACCACATAGTAGCAAAGTGGAGAGAGGAAATTGCCTTTATCAGGAAGGTATCCCTCTCGCTTGTTGCTCACCCGAAATCACTATGAACCATCGGATATGATCGAGGAAGATCGACGGTTCAGGATCATTGTGCAAGTTGATTTGATCAGATAAGCGACAACCGTCGGATTGAGTTTAGATCAATGGTCAAGATCTGATCGTTAATCACAGAGGTGAAGGGTTGGTGGACAGTGCAATGGAATTGCGATATGCTAATGGGTGATTAAGTGATGTGCGACAACCGTTGTATTGGTGAATGGAATGCACGGTGAAGTTCGATCTGATCGGGGATCAGAGGATGGAGAGGGCAGCAGAAAAGAGATGAATTGAGAGTGGACTGGCCAATGTTTATGAGTGTAGGTGTATAATTTTTGAATTCCATCTTATGGCCAAAGTAAAGCAAGAAGAGATGTGGACAATCGGAGCTAAAACAGGGGACATTTCTGTTAAAATAGTAGCAATGCACCTCAGGGCTAATAGGCCCTACAAACCAAAGACACCCATCATGAACCAGTGTCAATAATTATCACACATAGACAATGTTGATGGTGTTGCAGCTAAAATGCGACACCCACAACATGTTAAGCAACATTGCATGCTCAACTCTAGCCACCCACTTCATTAGCTTGAGTCGTGTAACATCCGACTCCTAATTGTATACTTTCTTCAAGTATTTTCTTAGTTCCAACAATGGAATTTCACATGATTCCCCAGGTTCCAATCCTCCATCTTCAAATATGGTATCCGGGCCAACAGATTTCCCTCAAAAGGTACATTTTCCGACACCAATGGTGTAGAGACCTCGAATTTTTTTGAATCTAGGTCTTTTGTAACCTTGGTTCTAGAATATCTAGGTGGGATATAAGGCAGTGGACGAGTAATTGGCACAACTTCATCTGCATCAATATCTTCAATTCCCATGGTTAGTTCTTCGTCTTCTAAGTCGAAGGGTTTCATCGCCTTCTTGGTTCTATCCATTTTACCCTTCTATGAAACCTCTGTTGTATTTTTTCATGATGGTTGTTGCACTAATGCTTTTTAGGGCTTATTTTGCTTCTTGTCTCCTACCGCGGAGGCAGAGAATTTAGGCCTCGATGACCTAGGCGTTGTAGTAGGAAAAGTTGAAGGCACAGGTTGGCTTGGATCAGGTCGGGATGCAGTTGATCTCTCCATTAATATTTTGAGTTGCCACTCAGGTAAATTCCCGAACCCTTGTTGTGAAATCTTCTCTCAAAGTTCCTTCCAAGCCTCTCTAAACATGCAACAATTATCTTGGCACAAACTAAAGCGTAAAAACTCAAGGCAATTTCTCAAGAAGAAAAGTGTTCGAATGTGGAGCAGGATGTTGTATTTATAGCCCAATTTGAATTAAAATTCATCCCTTCCTTCTAGATTCCTGTCATTAATGCGCTTGTGGCAACAAAATTCCAAATATATGCTCCTTAAATGCTCCACCCCCTACTCCCTTCAATGGAAAAATCGCTATCCAATCATCTAAAGTACTTCCAACAGTCACTTTTTGACCATACTGTGTGAGACCCACCTTGATAGCACAACTCTCCTTTGCGCCTTCCCTCGATTCGTCATGCAACCCATTCACTTTGACAAACTATCCTTATGGTAGTGTAGTTTATAGTCCCATGCTTCTTTGAAACTTCCCAGAGTACTAAGATTGTTTTGCATGCATATATTCATTGCGGAGGGGTGGGGCCACTCTTGTACAACTTTAACTGGCTCCCATTGACATTTCTTGGAAACAGCTCATCATTCAGCTTGGCGAGTTGAATTACACCTCCATCTGTAATCTCCTTGATGATATATGGTCCCAGCTAATGCATTTGGAACTTTCTGGGAAACTTGATAAACTTGTTTTCATATAGTAGCACTAAATCCACAATTTTAAAGGTGTGTTGTTAATATGGTGATCATGCCATGCCTCTTTGCGAGCCTTCTGCACATGCTAATGGAAACCAGCGAAGAAGCAATCTTCTTCCAACTCAACTATGTACGCGAGGCATTCTTCCATGGTATCCAGATCACATATATTTGTGATTGCAAAAATCTATAAACTTGGCACGATGTACTCCATCGACATCACAACTTCTTTTCCATAAACCAATCTAAACAATGTCTGTCTGGTCAACTTTTTACAGGTGTTTCTATACACCCACAAAACAGTCAGTATGTGCAACACCCCAATCATTCCAATTTGCATTACAAATATTCGTTAAATCATCCTCCAAGATTTTATTGAAGGCTTCCATTGTCTGTTCGCTTGAGGATGATACAACGTACCTTTTTTATGATACATCTGGAAATCTTCAAGCAAGGAAACAATTGTTTCATTCAAGAAGTGTGAACCCCTATCACTCATCCAAATTGTAGGGCAACCAAAATGAGACAAGATGTATTCAAAATGAACTTCGTGGTTGTGGATGTGCTACAATCCTTTACGGGATGTGCCTCAGCCACCTAGTTAGGTATTATGTCTTCTTTCCTAGTGGTTGAATTGGTCCCATGAATACTATTTCCCACTTATCGAATTCTTGTAAAGAGACTTGCGGGTTTAGAGGTAATTCATCCCTTCGCGATAACCTCATTGTTCTCTGACAGACATTGCACACCCTACAATAATCCTTGGAATCCTTATGCACAATTGCCCACCATATCCCAGCTCATAGGATCTTCTGTGCAGTTGCTCTTCTTGCATAATTTCCTCCCACAACTCCTCCACGTGCTTCAGTGAGGATACTTTTTCATTAATAATTTGGGACATACCTACGTAGTACCTCATCTCATCCCATTTTATATATGTTCCCTGCAATAACAGAAAAATTTGTACCACCATTTTTTTCTTTTGTGGTGGTGTATACCCTTCAGGAGTTTTACCAACAAGAACTAGATTATGTCTACAAAATGTTCATCCGCGATGCACATAGTAAAGAGCTGCGCATCAGCAAATCCTTCATCTAGATTTGTAGGCTCGTCACTATTCTCAATCCATGAGAGGTGATCTAGTCCAATATTTAATCACCCTGGCTTCACAACTACCTCAAAGTCATATTCTTGAAATAGCAGTAACCATCTACAAATTCCCCCCTCCCCCCTCCCCCATAGGCTTGTTGACCATGTACTTCAAAGAGGAATGGTCTGTGTACATTTTGAAGTGTGCACCCAAAAAATAGTGCCTGAATGTTTGGAGCGCATACACCATTTCCAATCCTTCGCACTCTGTAGTTGAATAATTCTTCTATGCCTTCGAAAATTTCCTGCTCGCAAATGCTATCAAGTGGTCAATATCACCTACACCTGGATGGGTTAGAACAACTCCTAATGCTATGTAGAATGCATCTACATGTACATGGAATTCCTTCTTCCAGTTGGGGAACACTAGAATAGGTGTCATGACCATTTTTTCCTTTAATACATTGAAACTCTTCTGGCAATCATCATCCCAACAAAATGTCGCATCTTTCTTCAATAATCTCTCCATGGGCACAGTGATCTATGCATATGCCTTGATGAACTTCCTATAATATATTGTATGGCCCAATTAATGAGGTTCATCAATGGGTAAATTATATGACCTTAATGCACCTCCATCTTACTAAAATAATCTTTTCTCATCATTCTTTACATGTTTTAATTATGTTTTTCTTAATGAGGAGAGTAAAGATGAGGTATCATGTCTAGTGGTCTAATGTGCATTGATTGCAGGTTTTGGTAAAATTTTTGGCTAATTAAAGTGTAAGAACTTGAATAGAGACAATCCAGAAGGATTCTAGGAGACAGGATCTCCCTCAACTCCTCACTCACTCAAATATTCCTCAATCAAATCTCATTAGCTTGGACTTGCAAGTAGCCAAGTCATGAAGTTCAATAGTAGCTAAGTCAGTGACAGTTGAAGACCAGTTTATCTCAAGATTGGAGCCAAGCCTCCCTAAATTTAAGGAATTTGTTGGTAAATTCATTTGTATAAATCAAGAGGCCTAGAGCCTCATTAGGATTCAGATTTTTTCTTCAAGATAGCTAAGCAATTTTTGAGTTGAAGCATTGTAACCAAGCACTCTTATGTATTTATGATATATTAATGAAAATGAGTAGCACTCCCTTGATCTAGTATTGATTTGAATCAGAGGGCTAAAGCTCTTGGGTTAGGGCCCAACCATAGAAGCAAAGGTTCCTCTTGTTGCATATGTATGCTTAGATTATACTCATAGTTAGCTGCTAAACTGATTTTTGTGTTGTTAATTTGCAAGTATTGGTAGATTTGATTAGTTTGACTCCATTTGTGGATAGTTCTAAGAGTATAATTGTAGTGTTAAGAATATATTCCAAAAAGGCTAACAGCAAGTGGTTTTCGCCTCATTTCTCCCTTTCAGGGATCATGGTTTGAGGAACATTTCCCATACAGCCCAAAAAGATAGAATTCGTGCTTTTTGCATAATCTAGGGTTTTCCTGCTAATTAGGTCACTGTCTTTTAGTTTCATAGGATAAGTTTCAATTGGAATTTCTGATCTCTTAGGTTTTCACTAATTTCATCTCACTTTTATATTGGTTTCAAGCACTTCCATGCATGAACTTAGCAAGTAAATGAGGAAAAATTTGTTTTCTTCTATTTGAATAAACCCTTCTTGTTTCTAGATGAATTTATGTATAAATGCGAACAGTTATATGTGTTGTTGCAGGAGTTTCTACATTGCAAGGCAACCTCATCTCATTGGCCTCAGCCAAGCCATATCCACCCATGATTCCCAAAAGTCACTAAGGTCTCAATTCAAATTCTTGTCTTATGAGGAAAACTTACCATTTCTGTTGAGCAAAACCAACCATATTAAAGCTTTGGCTTGAGTTTTGAGTAATTTCCAACCACTCCCCTACCTTATTCCCTCCTAATTCACCTTTTCCAAGCTCCATCCCACCTTCTAGACCACTCCCTAAGCTTTTATCTTGTTCCTGTAGTAAAATAGGGGATCCCGTAGGTGAACTACTACCTCCTATAGACATCTTGTAGGAAAACCTGTAGCAGCTTGTTTTGAACCCAAATTGCGAAAAATCATCACTAAAAGCTAGGCTTAGGCCCCTACTTTCCCTCCAAGCCATTAGAACCATTGTACTCCTCCTCCACACTTGTCTCCCCTACCAAAGAACCAAGAATGATTAGCGTTTACATTTTTCAAGCAAAATGATAAAAAGGAAAAAAGTTCTTTTATATTTATTCATACACACAACAGTTAGTACTTTATAGATCATATTTCATGCTTATATTAGTTAAAACCTCACATTTGTTAAAGTAGGGTTATTTTGCAAAGCAAGGTATGTTAGCAAGGAGATAGAGGATTTCATGTTATTTTGCGAACATTTCCTTTAGTCTTTATTCTTACAATAGGTAGCATTTATTTTCCCCTAATTATGGTAAATTTTCCCTCTCCAAGTTGGTAATCAGAATTCTTCTAGCCAATAGAAGGCTGGTTTGAGAAACCGTAGTGCTTTATGACCCAATTACAACAGTGACAACAAATATACCAATTACATCTATTTGTGTATACAACACTGTCACCTCTAAATTTGTACGAACCCCAGGTTGATGAAGTAATGTCGGTAGCCCCAGGAGTTTCAACATCCTTAGTGCAATATTGGTTCTCATCAACAATGTCATGTGCAACTATTTGAAATTCCTCGGAGGCTCTAAATTGATAATTACTGCAATTTTGGCAGTGTCCACGATCAACCCCTTCTTACAAACAACATGGCCCAAGAGTATCCCATATGGCACACAAAATATGCACTTCTTCAAATTAAGGGATATAGGATACTTTCGATAGGTATCCAACATGAGGCAAAGACTCGCAACATGTTTCTTTACTAATCCAAACACTGTACAATCATCAAAGTAAACCTCCAAAAACTTATGAATAAATTCTTTGAAATCTATGAGTACCATCCTCAAAAATATTGCAAGGGAATTCTTAAGTCCAATACTAGAAACAACCCCATTCTATAGTGAAGGTAGTCTTTCTCTGATCTTCTAGCATGATTTTGATCTGATGATACCCTAAGAACCCATTAGTAAATGAATAGGCTTCCTAACTTCCAACATTCTCCAATGCTTCATCTGTGAATGGCGTAGAGAATGGATCATGGACACAAGCATCATTCAAATTTCTTAAATCTACGCAGATCTGAATTTCACCTTTCATCTTCTTTTCTTGAACCATCATAGGACTAATCCAGTGTGGTTCCTTGATAGGCTCAATAATTCTAGCTGTAAGCATCTTATCTAACTCTTCACACACTTTTTCCTTGTACATAGGATTCAACTGGTATGGGTGTTGCTTCACTGGATTAAAATCTAGCTTCAGAGTGATCTTCATGACATCTGGATCACCTACAATCCCATTTAGTCAGAGAACTTGGTGGGAAACAAGTCTTGATACTCTCGCAATAACTCCAAGACTTTCTCCATTGTGTCCTCATCCGAGTAATCGCCTATATTTTTGAACTTCAGGTGTGTTTCCAACCCAATTTTCACCTGCTTATTTTTCAAGGGCTTTGAGATGTCAAGAACTTCTGCCTTAGGCCCCACAACTTTGAATTTTTGTTCTGACTCAGGAATATTGATGTTCCTAGGATCTTCCTCACCTTCCTCAGTGGTCACATTGCAGCATTCTAGCGCATGACACAACTATGTACTCTAGTTAGGTTGTACCCATGTGATAGGCTCTTCGGGAATTCTGAATATTGCAACTTTGATCTCCTGTAATGCTTCATCAATAAACTCAAATCCATCCTTAAAACTGAAAGTTAACAGAAAACCTTCCTTCAGAACATCCCACTCTACGGTTCTATGTTGCAACTTTGTTTCTAGATACCCATTCATTAGAATAGTATCCAAAGTGTGGCAGAATATATGAAGCCATTCTGGTTGCAGTTCCTCTCCCCATGCCTTCGTCCATCAAGCCATATTCTTGCGCGGATCATCCTTTCCTATATATTTCTCTATAATGCAGGCATTGGCATACCCAAACCGCAGCTTCAACAACCATTGATATGCCTTCATTTTTCTTATTTGTGCCCCACTATCTGGTAGGCATAGATATCAATGCGATGTCTAATGCCTAGAACCGTTGTTCCTTGAGTACATCCCTTTCAAATTTATCCAAAAATAAATTTACATCTTCTAAACCATCATAATATGGTAATTTTGTACCTCATTGGATATACATCAGAGTGACTTTGTCAGCCTGTTGCATTGCATCCTCGATACCTCATGTATTCTATTCTTCCAGTGCTCAAGATCCTCATCTAAATCCGAACTGTAGGACCTGTCCTTCTCCCCAGTAATGTGCCCATCCGTCGTAGGGTTGATCCAATCCTCATCCTACGCAGTAAGCTTATAGGTTTTCTCAATATCATCTTCCTCATAATAATCTCGGACTAGTTCATTATATCGCACACCCTCGGCCAGATGCAATGGAACAATAACTTGTAGTTCCTTCTTTTCAAATGTCATGCAACACTTCTTTAGGTTGATTATCGTGTTCATATCAAATGCCCAATCAATTTCAAGCAACGTCAGGTATGGATTACTATCACCCACTATTTCAATTACTTCAAAATTGGTTATGGCACGTGCCCCTTCGATATCCACAATGACTTGGTGTAGGTACCCCATAGGGATAATATTTTGTTGACTTTCCATTCGCAACTAGATCAGGGACCACTGTAGTGCTATTTTCCCCATTATTTCCCAGGTTTGTTTCAAGAAAACATTGGAATCAACTCCCAAATTAAGAATCACCTCATCCATTTTGAATTCTCCAATATGAGTAGTCAATCTCATCTCATGACTAGTCCTTCTATTATCGTTGTCTACTTTGTGTAATGTTTGATATTTAGGCAGTGGCTTACCCTCACTAGCGTAGTTATCATCACCCCTTATAGCCCCTGTACTGTTCTTTGGTCCCTCAGAAGCTTCATGTATGTTTGTGGTGAGCACCAATATTGCAGCAATAATGTTGCAACTCCTGCGGCTTCCTACTTTACTTTTATTAGTCCAGTAGTTCATAACAAACTTGGAAGCAATGGTGCTATATGCACAAGTACTAGTTCTTACTGCAGGTTGTCACTTGGTCAGTTGGCACAAGATCACTAGGAGCTCAAGCCAACTTCTATGATTTCCAAAGAAGCTTTATGTGTGATGAAAGAAAGGAAAGCTCACCCTACATAGGCTACTCTATTTGCAGAAATGAAAAGAAGACATAAATGTAAAGTAACCCTAGAAAACCCTTATTTATCGACTAACCCTAATTTTGCAAAAAGAGAGGTGAAAATATAGGAAAGGAGTGCCATTACCTGTTGAAGAAGTAAAGTACCCCTATTCAAGCTATTTCTAGAGGAAATAAGAAAAAAACATCTTTTTTGGATTTTTATGTACTTTATGTGAAATTGTTGTGCATGTAAATTTTTATTTGTGGATGTGGCAGCGATTAGGTGGTGATGGAGGGTGAACTTGGGATTTGCAGAGGTGTAGGAAGGTTTGGAGGGCTCCCAAGAGGCCTCTAAAAACCTTTTGGAGGCTTTCCCCGCAATCGGACTTCAAAAAGTCACTTACAGGAAATTCTAGAGGAGGCTGCAGGGGATCTACAGGAGGATGCCGAGGGTTGTTTTAGAGGTTTTCAAGGTGGAAAAATGCTGGGAAAGGGTAGCTGAAGACTAGAGGGATGTGTTAAGGTATCTGAGGTTTATCAAGGAGGATTAGGAAAGAAAATGATGGTTGGATTTGTTCAAGAGTCGAGAGGAAAATTTATGAGAAGAACACAAAAAATTAAGGTAGATTTGTGAAGGGTTGTGAATGACCTGCGAAACATGTAGAAAAAGAGATGGTGATTGCTACTTTATTTACTTATTATGAGCAGAGATGTACTGCAAGAGAGTTGTAAATCAAACCCTGAAATTGAGCAAGAAAAGAACTAGTTGCACCAAAAAAATAGAACTATATCTCATGTTAACCTAAATTCTAATATAGGAAAATAAAATGCTGAACAATGCTATATGCAAAGGAAAGCATGGAAAGAGATTTATTGCATAAATATAAATGAGTATGGAAAGATGGATTTGAAGCAAAGCATTAACCTCTAAATCAAACTATAACACTAGAAATTGCATGGAGAAGGCAAAACTGTGTTTTTGGTGGCAACAAGAGGGTCTTGACCTTAGCTCATGGTCCCAAAGGGAGAAAAGGAGGTCAAGGCTCTATTGATGGCCATTTTTTATCTTTCTCTTACCACTATACTTACTTTAGCAAACTGAAATGGAAACCTCTATGTAAATCACCAAAAAGCAACCTATTCTACTAAGGAAGAAATCTATCTAAAAACAACTAATTCATGAACTGCAACAAGGCATATAAATACAAAAAAAGAGGTGTTGGGCAACTTGTGTTGGGCCCTAACCCAAGAGCTTCAGCCCTTTGAAAGAACTCAGTGCTGGCTCAGAAAATATTTCATCTCCATTATCAAAATAATAGTCACATTACATAACATTGTTCACAAAAGTAAGCTCGAAATGAGCTGAGCAAGAGCTACAACAAAAGTGCGAAAATGTGACTAACATCCAAAAACCTAATGAGGCCCTAAGCCTATTTACTTAAACAACTAGAGCTTCCAAAAACTCCCTTAAAATTAGAGAGGCTTGGGTCCCAGGACTTGAGATAGACAACAGTTAAACTTCACTTGCTCGATTGCCTCTTTGATGTATTGATGTGTCTGCTTGTGCTCCGAGCTTTCTGAAGGAGGATTCGAAGTAGGAAGTCATCAATGAGGGGGACACCCTCCTATAAATCCCCTCCCTTGTCTTTCTCGAATATTGGCTTCCAAATGCTCATTAAACCTTTGATATTATCTCAAAATTGACCAAAAATATGCACAAAGCACACATTAGACTTCATGGCATAATGACTAACCCAACTCACTCTATTAGCATAAATATAACCAAAAACATGCAATAAAATAATGAGAATGGTGGATTAAGCTAAGTTAGGAGGCAAAATGAGCCCATATAATTACCCATTTATGGGGTTCATCATCACCCCCCTACTGAATGTGTTGCTCATCTTTTGAGCAACTAGTCCATCTCCTCATCTTTGATAGCCCTGATGGTCTCCCTGACATCCCATGCTTTTGATGTGAGATCCCCTTCCTACCATTGAATCTAGCCTTTCTGTCCACCTCCTCCCACTGTTGTCTTTCTTCTTCCTCTTTTGTGCCCTCTAGTAGTCGTAGGAGTAGCGAGGGACTCATTTTAAGGCCAATACAATTGAGCTTCAGACTTTCCATAGAGTTCTTGTACAGTTGCACTCTACTCAATGCTTCTTTCACCCTATTTGTGGAGTGATACTCCCTAATATGTAGGTTGTGTGGCAGTGTGTTCCACCTTTTTATACATGCACAAATGTAGTCATCTCTAAGCAATCTTTCCATGTCCTCAAAATGTGCAATAGCCTAGGCTTGATCAGTGATGTACTTAGGGGGCACTTTGAGGATCATTTGCAAGTAGTTGGTGTGTGCTAATGAGGGAAATAGGATTTGATGGCTTTGCTCTAATCATTAGGGGATCATTTTGTTCTTTTACCATCAACTTCTTGATTTCTATGGCCCTTTTCTCCTCATGACTCATCCATGATGCTATGGCCATCAGCTGCAAGTCCCCTAACCTAGCATTGGGGTCCCATAGGTTCATATCAGTGAGAGCCATGTTATGCAAATAAAACTCTACCAACTTTGCCTTGTCTTCTGCTGAACTGTGATCACATAGGTCCATGAATTGTCTATAATCTTGAAAAGGCATGGTGCCTCTTTCTGCCAAGGTCTTGATCTGAAACTGTAGCCACTCATCTTTGAGGTATACTCCATATGATTTTACTGGTTGCTTGCATTGTAGTGCCTCCATAGACTAGCTGACCATGCATGCCAATTGTGTGTCCTTTTCTTACAACTGTTTTCTTAACATTTCATTTTCTTCTTCAATGTGAGATATTTTGATTGCTTTTGTATGTCTTACAGTGCTCAATTCCTGACCCATTTCTTTCAGCTTTCTCTCCATGTGGCCAATGTCTTCCACCCATTTTGACTTGGCGATTTGCATCAATCTATGGCTCCTTATCCTTTCTTTTTCCAGTTCAAAGAAAAGTGGGACTGCAAATTTCTGTGGAATAATTTTTCCCCCTTCAAGAAGATTGTAATAAGAGCCCAAACTAGGATGGGGGTCAGGCTCTTGTGTCTCTACTATTTCATTCTTCCTCTTGGTCCGCTCTTCTGCCCTTTTCTTAAGTTTCTCAATCCCCTATAGCTTTGTTAGGGTCTCTTGTAGAACAGTCCGTGTCTCCTGTAGGACTATTTTTGAGTCATGTAGTTTTATTCTTTCCTTCCAAGTGGAAGATCTAGGACTTCCTCTTTCATAAGTAATGGGGATTTTGGTTGGGGATTCTTCCCTTTTTGACAGTAGGGGAATCTTCAATTATGATAGGCTCTTTTGAGGATGGTTGTGGCTTCCCTATTTTTATTCTTGTGCTTTTTCGAGCCCTGAAATACATTTATGGTTTTCTTTTCCTCTTTCATTTGAGTTTAACTAGGGTGCTGAGGGTAGCAAGAATAACTGCTACCTCCCTTTCTAGTGCCTCAGGAGACACTTCTATCTTCTTTGCCCCTTTTTCCTCTTCTTTTGCCTTTTTTACCTTTGCCAGCTTTGTTTCCTCTAGCTCTGTATTGGTTTCCTTCTCATCTTGTTTAGTTTCTGCCTTCTCTGCTTTAGTCTTTTTCTTCTCTAGTTTAGTATTTTTCTTTTCTGTTTTAGTCTTTTTCTCTTATGTCCTAGGTTCCTTCTTCTTTGCTTTAGTCTTTTTCTCCTCTGTTTTAGTCTCTTCCTTCCCTGTTTTAGGTTTTTCCTTCTCTATTTTGGTTTCCTTCTCATCTTCCCCTTTTTTTTCTTCCTCCTCGCTTTCAGAAGGACTGAGGTCATATGTGAGGGATTTTATATCATCTTCTCCTATCATATTTATGAAGATCTCCCAGGCTATGGGGATTGTGAAGGTATGGAGGGCTTCTTCCACCAGTAGTTGAATTAGTCCATGGTGAGCCAATTGATCTGGACCTCATGCCTTCAATTTAATGCTAGAGTCTATAAGGGATTGTAGGAGAAAATAGGGAATGCTAAGTTTTGGGGTGAGGGAATATCCATGCCATATCTCAGCGCATGCAAAAGTCTGAAATGGTAACCATAAACTATGCTATACCTTTCTTCACAAGAAATGTACTTGATAATTTGGTAACTGACCTCATCTCAAGGGTAAGGTATTCTTTTTCTTCTGATGCCATTTTTTTCCTCTACAAGATGCTCATTTGGTTGGAAGAAGGTTTTCTTGGCAACTTGACCCAATGGCTTCTCATCTTTGCTCCAGGGTAGTCCAAGTGGAAGACTAGTAACACTACTGATAAAATCTAAGGTGATTTCCATGGTGAGACCTATGAAAGTAACAGTGGCATGGGTCTTTGAGTGGGGTATCAAGGAAAGGGCAAACTCCTGAGTTACTTCTTCATCACACCCTCGAAATTTTTCAAAAAATAGCATCCAATTGGCTATGATAAAAATGGCTACTACCTCGAGATGTTCATGGAGCCTGACTGAATTTAGGGGTTCCTTCCTCTTGAATCACCCTGTCATTATGTTTATAATCTTTTGGAATACTCAGGTGGAGAAGGAGACAACAATTTTTGCAGAAGCAAGAAATAGATAAAAAATTGTGCTTTTTCTTAAGAAACAGGCATAATTTTTTTAATGCAATTCCTCTTCTTTCTCTGGCTTAAGTCTTCCTTAAAATTGCATCACTCCTTGTATATATGAATATCCAAGGTGGGCTTTTACAGAGCCTACCTCTTGTTTGGTCAATTTAGTGTGTTCTAAATTGCCATATGAATTTTGAATCCGACAGTCGTAAACTGTTGTAGTGAGGTGCACTATCTATGCAAGATAACCATTTTCTTATTTCTTTGTCATTTTTAGTTTTTGATTTTTTTTTGGATTTATCTTCTTGTTGATTTCCTAATGTGATATGGTGTGTGAGATGGTGATTCTAGTAATCAAGTATGGACAATTGTATTCAATGAATAATTTCCAAACTTCAAAGTGTTCCAAAGGTGTTCAAACTTTACAGTGATGAAATCAAGATGTGCCTAGATTTTAATTAAAAAACAATGAACTATGACTATGGAACTGAGTATCCTTGCTGCTGTTATAAAGAAGAGAAAAGACTGAACTCAAAGCAATTTAAAGACTGAAAGCAAAGTAAACTAATCATATCACATCAACTCATTTTTGACCCCTCACCATTTGACTCGCTCTGGCTATAGGAAGTAGTCATACACAAATTGAATTATTTGATATCTAAGTTGCATGAAATAAAACTAAGATTAAGCTACAAATTCACTCTACAATTCCTCATCATTTGGTAACTGAAGAATGATATGAATAGTCTAATCACTTACTTGCAGAAAATGAAATGAACAAAGCAAAACTAAGGAATAAGAAATGCTGGAATTAAAACCAATAAAACAATTTAGCAGTAGGACAAGATAATCCCATTATGTCATTAGTCATCAAAGCTTATATATACTACCCAGGCTTCCTATTAGAACCTGAAATGCAAACACTGATTAGTTGTCAATAAAATAAAAGCATAAAAGAACTTATGAACAGACAAATGAAATCAACCATGAGCAAGTTAATATATACAACAAGTATCTATGGAATCAAAAGCGTAAAATGAAGAAAAACATACAAATATACATAAAATACAAGACCTTGGTATATAGGGGCCCTCTGCAACCTTGGTCATTCGGAACCAATCACGAAACTGAACGAGAAATCAGTGTCTTCTCATATTGCAAAACAGTTATGAAATAGAGACTAAGTCTCAGCTCAAAATCTCTTACAACAGTGGAGTTTTACACACAACAACTAACTAGCTATACATATATGGAGATGCGTTATTTATAGCAGAGAAGTCATAACAAACTAACACGGCCTATGCTGGTAGCCAAGCACGTAAAAGACAAAAGCCGGAGTTATAGCAGCATGGTGCCTGTGGACAGTAAATCTAAGAGATGGTTTGTTGGATTCAGTCGATGAGCAGTCCCTAGGTGTTAATACACCTCCTAAAACTCAGGACTTGTCCACACAATCCTCCTCATGCTGAAAACAAAGCCGTGCCACCGCTTAACTCCTTATGTTGACCATTGTTTGACCGGCCTTGACCGCAGCCTTCTATGGATGATTTGGCTAATCCAAGGGGACACGTTCCATGTCCACGTCCTTTATGGCTTGCCCATGTGGCTAAGTTCTTCAATGGACACCTGTAGCATACAGTTTAACAAAAAGGCTGCGGAAACTGATTCTGGTTGTGGAAAGTGGCAGATTCCGTAGCTAGATGAACAAAAATCTAAACCAAATAGCAGTCACAAAACATAGTTAGGAAACCATTTATATATTCATTTTAAACTATTATGCAGTGACTTGGTAGCTTAGAGGTTTAGGTAACTGGAGAAAACGGCTAAAAAGGGATGTAGGGAAGGTGTAATTTTGGGACTCAACACCTCTTCAAGCCTGAATTTGAGCGAAAATCCCGTGTTTTCTCATTTAAAATTGCTTACTGGCCCTCCTGTAGAAATGGCTGGTGGTTCTCCTGTAGAACCTGTTACTGCTCTTGTAGAACTCGATAAGAGGAGGAGTTCTGGAAATGACAGAGAGTGATGGTTTCAAGGCTATGGAGGTGGTATGGAGCTTGCTGCAGTTGCGGGGATGATGATAAAATGGAAACAAAGGTGATGAATAAGTTCGAGAGAGAGTCTTTTGCTTATTGGAGATATTTTTTGCGATGATGTGAGGTGGCAAAAAGGGTATGTTGCCATTATTTGGACCATTGGTCCCCACTACTGTGTGATCATGAGTATTCATGCCTTTTTCTTGCAATCACTTCGCATCATTTGCATCGGAGTTTATACACCCGCCACTACTTGTCTTTTTGAATTTTTCTGTGAGTTGACTAGGCACAGGTGCATGGGATCTCTGGATGAGCGTAGTCGAACTAGATGAGGGTGGCCAGTTAATTGGCCACCTTTATGCTTTAATCCCAACCATTTCAGTTCATGTTGTTTTTGAATTATATAGATGTAATAGAGGAGAGGGCTAGACACTTACCTGCAGGTCGAATGCTCGTGTTGCAATGCTGCTAGGTTTTGTTGGTGTTGTATGCTCAGATTCCAGTGCTGCATGCCTATATCCCTTATGCTATATGCTTTTTGCTTCTTGATATGTGCTCATTTGTCTTGTACAGGTGCCCTTTAGCTGAATCTTGCTTCAAACATCCTCTCTATTCCTGTGGCTACACCTATTTTTCTGCTGGAGCTTGATTTTAAGGGGATCAACTGCTACAGGAAATCTTACAAGAGTTCCTGTAGCTGCTTCTCCCTCTAAAAATTTTCGCTAATTCTTGTGCTGGGAGCTATGAGGATGCTACTAAAGATATTTATGGAAATGGAGAGGTATTTGGTAAGCTGTAGGTGAGTTGTGGAGGTGCTATTCTTTTTATTTCCTTATTTTTTTGAACTGGTTCTTGTGTTTTTGTTGCAGGAAGGAAAGAAATCAATGGAAATGAGGTGGTGCAGGTGTGCGATGGATGGTTAGGATGGTGGATAGCTGTAGGATGGCCTACATGCTCTCTATGAAAATCCCCAACTCCTCAAACTATTTTTAAAAGCTATTTTAGACTCTTTGTGATTTCTACAGGAGCCTCCTGTAGAACACAGAGGGCCCCCTGTAGGATGCACAATCTTTAGAAAAAACACATAGAGGTGAAAAAAAGTCAAAAATGATGGAGAAGAGTATAGAGGATGTGTAATAGGCTTTGTGGCATGTCCCCTTGCTTCCTGTTGTCCATTTCTACCCTACAATGAATTTTAAAAGTCAATTTTTCTCTTCCTTTTTCTCTTTTTTTTTTTTTGAAAAGACAACTAGGGTGCCTCTAGGAGGTTTTCACCCTACTTGCCTTCCTTGGGCACCTCCAAGGGAGGCTTTCACCCAAGGATCTTATTCTCTTTATTTTTTTTTGTTTTTGTCATCACTGGGCTGCCTCAAGAGAGGTTTTCAACCCAATGATGGGACTCAAGCACCTCAAAGAGGTTTTCACTTGAGTCCTTATTATTTTTCTTTTTTTTGAGTGAGTGGGTGGAGTGGGGGCTAAGACTTGCTCCACTACCAACACTATCTTATTCAAATCTTCAATGAACTCTTGCTTGGAGAGGGGCTTCTTGTAAATTTTCAACCTATGCCCATTGACAAGCATGGGGATGGCTTCCTCATCAATGGTTCTGATTAGAAATGAACCATTGTCATTGCATTTTTCTATAGTATAGGGTCCCAGCCATCTTGTCCTTATCTTGCCCTTGAAACCTTTATATCTTTAGTCATAGATCAACGCCCAATCACCTTCTTAGAATTTCTTCTCCTTGATATTTTTGTCATGCCATATCTTCCTCTGAAGCTGGACTACCTCTGTGTGAAAAAGGGCCTACGATCTTTGTTTCATCCAATCTATTTAGTTGGATTAACCTTTCTCTTTGTGCATGGCTGAGATTTAGGTCTAGTTGTGCTTCCATCCTTACTGTATTGTATTCAAACTCCATTGACAGTGAAGCCTTCTTCCCATAGACCAGTTCATAGGGTGTGGACCCTGTGGTGGTCTTCCATATGGTGTTGTAGGCCCAGGTGGCCTAAACTAGTCTATCTTCCCAATCGTTTCTGCTACTATTCACTACCTTGGTCAGAATTCCTTCCAAAGATCTGTTAGTGACTTCCACCTACCCATTGGCTTGTGGATGGTAAGGGGTGGAAGTCTTGTGCTTGATTTTATGATGTGTGAGCAGGTCTTCAATCAAATTGGAAGTGAACTAATTGCCTTGATCTGTAACCAGTTTTCTTGGATACCCGAACTTATAGAATATGTTCTCTCTTAAAAACTCAGATACTTTTTCTTCTGTTGCTACCTTGATTTCCTTTATCTCTGTCCATTTTGTTAGATAATCGGTGCACACAATGATGTATTGTTTCTGTTTTGAAGGAGGGTTGATAGGATCCATAAAGTCCATGCCCCACTTCTCAAATGGCTCAAAAGTCACTTGAGGTTGCATGGGCATCTCATCCTTTGGAGTAGGTTTCCCCATCCTTTGGCACTGATCACAGTGGTTGATATATCTCTTCACATCTTAATGAAGAGGGGGCCAATAGTAACCTACTTGCAAAATTTTGAAGGCAGTCCTATTTGCTGCAAAATGGCCTACACAAGGCCTGTCATGATAGGTCAGGAGAATGCCAAAAACTTCCTCCTCCATGACACATCTTCTCAAAGTGTGATATGGGTGAATTTTGAAGAGATTTCCCCCAATCCAGGTGAAAGGGGCGCTTTTCCTCACGATCGTGCTCTTCTCTTTCGAGGATAGGTGTGGTGGGAACTGTGCTGAAACCAAGTAATTTGCTTCATCAGCAAACCATGGAGAGTGTATTGAGATAGAAAATAGGTGTTCATCTGGCATTTTATCATCCACCATTCCTTCCTCACTTGTAGGAATATTTACTCTAGACAAAAAGTCAGCAACAACATTTTTCCTTACCAGGATTATCAACAATGGTTAAATCAAATTGCTGCAATAAAAGAAACCATCTAATAATCCGAGCATTTACATCTGGTTTATTCATTAAATACTTAATTTCAGCATGATCAATGTGTACAAAGGTTTCATAGATAGTGATATAATGTCTGAACTTATTTAAGGAATGCACTATAGTTAGGAGTTCCTTCTTGGTTACCGTGTAGTTTAACTATGCATTTGACAAATTTTTACTTATAAAGTATATGGCAAAAGGTAACTTTTCATCAACTTTCCCTAAGGCTTCTCCTGTTGCTTTGTTCAAGGCATCTATGTGAATGTGGAAAGGTAGGGCCCAGTTTGGGCCCCTCAAAATTGGGGCAGTCACAAGTTTACTTTTCAAGGTATCTATGGCTTCTTGACAGTTGTCAGTCCATATGAACTCGACATCTTTTCCCAAAATACCAAACAATGGAGAGGCTCACTTACTGAAATCTTTAATAAATCTTATATAATATCCCGCTAAGCCTATGAAACTTTGGATATCTCTCACCTTTTGAGGAGGTGGGACCCTTTGGATAATGACAATTTTGTTGGGTTCCACCTGCAATCCTTGTTGAGATATTGCATGACCTAGCATAGTCCCTTCAATCATCATGAATTCACATTTTTCCGGACTAAGGGATAGGTTCATTTTGATACACTTGTCCAAAATTTTTCACAGGTTAGATAAAGCTTCCTGGAAGTTAGAACCATAAGGAGTAAAATCATCCATATATATTTCTAGTGCATCATGAACCAGTTCAGAAAATACAATCAATACTGTTGTCTGGAAAGTGGTGGGAGCATTGCACAAACCAAAAGGAAGGACCTGATATGTAAAGGTACCCCAAGGATAAGTGAAAGTGGTCTTATCTTGGTCTTCTGGGCTGATTTGGATCTCATTGTACCCTTCAAGACCATCTAACACTTGATCTATGAAAGGAAAAGGAAAATGGTCCCTTTTAGTGGCCTTATTTAGTTCCCGATAATAGACACATATCCTCCACTTACCATTTTTCTTTGGCACTAGCACCAAAGGAGAGACCCATTCACTGTTGGAGATGGGGTAGATGAATCCTGCATCTAGTAACTTTTACAATTATTCCCTGACAATGTCTTTAAGAGTTGGATTCATCCTCCTTTGAGGCTGCCTGATTTGTTTGCAATCTTCCTTAATGTAAATGTGATGAGTACAAACTGAAGGGTGCACTCCCTTCATCTCCTTATAGCTCCAGGAAAAGGCATATAAATGTTTTCTCAATAAGCTGCACAGTTCCTTCTCCTGGGAGGTGGATAGGGATGAGTTGATTTTCAAGGTTCTTTCTGGGTCGAACTCTATATTCTTAACATGGAGAGAGGTTGGGTCAGCCACATGGAGATCAGTTAAGGGATTGTCTTGGGTTTCCTTCACTAGATGTTCTAATGGAAAAATATTTGGGGGTGGATTCTGAATTAAATTTTCAATGATATCATCCTCATCCTGAGATCCCCCCCCCCCAATGACAGTTTCTATTACACACAGTGGTGCAGAATAGACTTCATCCACATCCTCCTCCTACAACCAAAGAGGTAGATCATGTTCTAGCAAAGGTTGGGTAGGAGGGTATAGGATTAGCTGCTTGGACATATGTCTGTTCTTGATAGTCATGTTCCTAGCTCGACAACTGATGTAAGAATCGGCAGTGGCCAACCACGGTCTTCCCAGGATGAGAGGATACCCAGTGAGCTTTAATTTTGGCTGGAGAACCAAGGAATTAGCAGGGTACTCCTAATAATCAATGGAGACCATCACATCCTCCATAATCCCTTTAGGGGTCACGGTGGAGTGGTCTGCTAGTTGCAGTACTGTTGTGGTCTTGCTCAAGGAGGCCTGGAGGTTGAGCTTGAGCATGGTGTCCTTTGTCATCATATTAATGGTAGCTCCCAGATTAATCAAGGTATGTGGGATCATGGTGCCATCGATGTGGACATCAACTACTAGGATTCTAGGGTGTAGATACTTCAGATAGATTACCTTCCCAAACATCAGGTTGGACAGTTGTCCTATGACATTGATGGTTGGGACATCTCTCTTGCATCTACCAGGATGCCTGAGGCACTTCTCTTTGATCATGCTATTGTATATAGGCACATCCTTTATGGCTTGGAGAAGTGGTATCTTTACACATAGTTGTTTCAATTCTCCCTGAAGTACAGTTTCTTCTCAGGTGGGTTGTGTTGTCCCGGGTAGTCTCTTAGGAAAGGGTGGATTTGCTTTTGGTTCACTTTCCTCTTTATCTTCCTCAGCCTCCAAAGGGGGAGGTTGGCTATCTGGGAGAACCTTCCCAGATCACCGATTAATCTCCCGAATCTACACAGCATAGGTTGGGCATGATGGTTCCCCACTATATACATGTTGAGCCTATCTGTTGTTCAGGTTCAGGTTCAGTTGAGCAAGCATTTAGGGTTTCCATGGTGGAGTAGGAGGAAATGGTTGTAGTTGAGCAGGTGATGGAGGCAAAAGATGGGGAGGAGAGTTGTACTGGGGCCTCCACACATGATGAGATGCATTCCATTGAGGTTGTGCCTTAGTATAATAATGAAATGAATGAGTGGCTGGTTGGGAATTATATCTATATGGATATGTCCAAGGAGGAGGTGTGGACCAGGAAGGATGAGTAGGGAGACCCCAAGAAGGTATAGAGGTGGCTTGATTGGGGTTGTAGTATGCTTGAGATTTCCCTTACATTCCCTACTGGTATGGTCTAGGTCCATGCGGTCTCCTTTGGTTCATGAAATAGAGTGGTTTAATGGCTCATTTGGCCCCTTGGTATACAACTTTAAGTCCGGGAAAGGAAGGGCACTTATCTATAGAGTGATCTTCTTCACAGACTGAACAAACCTCTATAGAGTTCAATGGACATTCATTCCTTGGATGCCTTCTGGTACACTTAGGACAGAAAATGGCCAAAGCCCTCTCTACTTCCTCTTGTCTCCTTTTGACATGCAAGGTATCCATTTGCATGGAAAGAGTCTATAACATCTCACGCTTGAAGTCATCTAGCATGTTTCCAAGTTCACCTTTGAGGGATGAATTGGATGAGTAGGTACTGGATATGGGTTGACTCCCCCTACCTCTATTTCTGGATGCCCTAGAATGGTTTCTAAAACTAGTCTTTATATCTTCATAAGGTAATTGGTAGATGTCTCCCCTAGCCAGTAAATGGAGAGTGTCTACAAGGTCTTCCAGAATTCCCCCGAGCAGGACCAACTTTAGAGATTTGGGGTCAAGTGTGCACCTGGCCCTTTTATAACTAAGCTGGAACCTCTCTTCATAATCTTCCAAGTATTCATAACTTCCCATGGTCATTCGGAAGATTTGTTCCTTGGTGTCTTTTGACCTATAGTAGTCCCCGTATTTGCTATTAACGGCTTGCTGCATCTGAGCCCAATTTGTGATGTTGTTGCCAAGTAACCCGATTAACTAGCACAATGCTACATCAGTGAGGGTAGATGGAAACAATTTCAACTTCTGCTCATCTTCTGCATAGTCATAGGTTTGATAGATAATGGCAAACTCAAACAGGAAGGTGTCAAGATCTTTTGTAGTCAATCCATGGAATTGAGGTAGGCTGAAGGGCTTATGTTATTCATTTTAGTGTCCCCATTGGTCTCTCATATGGGAAAGGTACCCTCTACTCTTCATTCCCCCTATCATTTCTATTTTCAGCCACTGTCTCAGGAGGGATGTTTTCTTCCTCTTCTTCTCCCATAGGTTCTTCAAATATCTCTAGTTGTTCACCTAAAGGTTCTTCTGGACCACTGCCACTAAAGAAGAGAGAAGGGTGGCTTTGTGATGTGGTGGGGGTGTTGGTAGGAATTTTCCAGAATTATCTCTGTTCCTACGAGGCATGAAAGGAAATCTCTTTTTGGGTGATTTTTGTTTTTTCTGCTTGTACCTGCAAAATGAAATTGATTGAACAAACAAATTGCAACTACTGAAATGAATTGCTGAAAGGAAATTGCAGAATTGAAATGAAAGCAAGGAAATGCAGAAACGAAAGCAAGGAAATGACTAATCTACTTTTGCTGAAACGGAAATTGTAGAATTGAAAAGAAAGCAAGGAAATGACTAATCTATTTTTGCTAAAATAGAAATTGCAGAATTGAAATGGCTAATCTACTTTTGCTAAAATGGAAATTGCAGAATTGAAATGAAAGCAAGGAAATGTAGGAATTGAAAGAAACAACTACTCTACTTTTGCTGAAATGAACTACTTAACAGAATGTTGCAGTAGAAAATAGAAGAAAAGAAGTAATCACAAATCACTATGATGCTCCCCTGGCAATGGCGCCAAAAAGTGGTGAGCACCAGTATTGCTGTAATATTGTTGCAACTCCTGGGGCTTCCTACTTTACTTTTATCAGCCCGGTAGTTCGTAATAGACTTCGAAGCGATGATGTTGTATGCACAAGTACTAGTTCTTAGTGTAGGATGTCACTTGGTCAGCTAGCGCAAGATCACTAGGAGCTCAAGCCAACTTCTATGATTTCCAGAAGAATATTTATGTGTGATGAAAGAAAGGAAAGCTCACCCTACAAAGGCTACTCTATTTGTAGAAAGGAAAAGAAGACTGAAATGTAAATTAACCCTAGCAAACCCTAATTTATTGATTAACCTTACTTTTGCAAAAAGAGAGGTGAAAATCTAGGAAAGGACTACCATTACCTACCGAGGAAGTAAACTACACCTATTCAAGCTATTTCTAGAAGGAAATAAGGAAAACATCTTTTTTGGATTTCTATGTATTTTATGTGAAATTGTCGTGCATGTAACTTTTTATTTGTGGATGTGGCAACAATTAGGTGATGATGGAGGGTGACCTTGCGATTTACAGAGTTGTAGTAAGGTGTGGATGGGTCCTAGGAGGCCGCTAGCAACCTTATGGAGGCTTTCCCTGCAATCAAACTTCAAAAAGTCACTTACAGGAAATTCTACAGGAGGTTGCAGGGGATCTACAAGAGGATCTACAAGAGGATGCCGAGGGATGTTTTAGAGGTTTTAAAGGTGGAAAAATGGTGGGACAGGGTAGCTGAAGACTAGAGGGATGTGTTAAGGTGTCTGAGGTTTATCAAGGAGGATTAGGAAAGAAAATGATGGTTGGACTTGTTCAAGAATCGAGAGGAAAGTTTATGAGAAGAATGCAGAAAATGAGGGCATATTTGTGAAGGGCTGTGAATGACCTGTGAAAAATGTAGCAAAAGAGATGGTGATGGTTGCTTTATTGACTTATTATTAGTAGATATGTACTGCAAGAGATCTGTAAATCAAACCTTGCAACTAAGCAAGAAAAGAACTAGTTGCACCAAAAAAACAGAACTATGATCCTATCAAAATCTTTCTCAAAGAAGCCCTTGAGCGATAAAGGAACACAATGATGGACAACTTTGTCCAGATCCTTCAGTGGCTACCCATGGGAAATGCATCTACTTCCAACAGCTACTCTAGAAATGCCACACCCTTTAAGATACAATTTAACTTTTAAATCCCCATATTTGAGGGTTAGATAGATGCGGATGTTGTAGATAAATGGTTAAATATGCTAGAAGGGTATTTTCCTATTCATGATTTTTCCAACCAGGAAAATATCATTTGTACTTCTCAAAGCAGCTCCCCATGTCAAGGACTGGTGGGAAACCTAGTGCGAGTAGAAGGATGAAAGTATGAGCCCACTATTTTTAGCCACACTCACTTGGAATTCATTCTGGGATGCCATCAAGGAGTAGTACTACCCTATCAGGATCTATGAGGACAAATACATAAAGTGGACAACGTTGTGATAGGGAAGGGACCAAGATGTGCCGAAGTTCACAAGTATTTTTCATACCCTTTGCACAAACTTGGGTATCAAGGATTATGAGCTACATAAGGTACTTAAATACCATGGTTTCTTACATAGATAAATCCAAGGCAAGATGAAGTTCCTGAATATGTCCTTGCTCTGCACAGTGTACCGATACGCTTTCAAAATCGAGCATATGTTTAAACCGAAGAAGTGAGACTTTGGATCCACGAATCCGAAACAGGGGAAAGGCTTCCCCAAACCACAGCACCAAGGACAAAGCCAAGACAAGGTGATCCAAGACAAACTATCGAAGCCGCAACAAAATAAAAACACCACGAAGTCAAGGAAGGACATAGGAAAGTGGTGTGAGTTCCCTACGAGCCCCACTCACAAAATAAGTGAGTGTCAGACCAAGCAGTTGTTGGTGGCCAAGTTGAAGGCTTCCGAATCAGGTGCATGTTCTGACCCTGAGTCAGAACCTGACAAGGTGAATGACAAAGGGAAGAAAATCATTGATGCGAAGCCCAACACCACTGTTTCCATCACTAAGGTCCATCATAATGAGCCCGAAGATCCAAAGGAGGGGAACATCTTTTTCACTCATAATATGGGTGAGGGGTTTGCCGCTACAATTCATTGTTGACAGTGGGAGCCAAAATAGCCTCATTTCAGAAGAGCACATGAAGCGACTAGGCCTACCGACTACACCACACCTATAGTCATACAACATTGGGTGGCTCCACCAAGGGCGAGATCTCCGAGTCTGCCAGCAGTGCCACCTTCCCTATAGCATAAAGCCCTTCACAGATGAGGTATTGTGTGACGTTGCACCTCTTGATGTTTGTGATGTATTATTAGGCCAACCATACTTGTGGAAGTGACATGTTGTGTATGAGTCAATGCCTTGCACTATTATTATTTCTTTGGGTAATTCATTATACAGGATACCAGAGGTAGCCCCACCCGCGGCCAACTCTTTGATCTCTGCTAAGAAATGTAGCAAGATCATCTCCCAGACTAGGAATTTCATTTTCTGTCTGGTTCACTCCCAAAGTAAGGGGAAGATCATCACCACATCCATGACCCCTGCGAAGGGTTCCTCCACACAACAACAATAACAGATGGATACGGTCATGAAAAAATATAGGAACATCTTCTCCTCACCCACGGGGGTACCATTGTACTGTCAGGTCAAACATTCATTCGATCTGACTCCTGCAGCACCTTTACCCAATGGGTCGATATATCGCCGCTCCATTCTGGAAAATGCCAAGTACAAGCAGTGACATGATCAACATCAGGTACCATACAAGTTTCAAGCGAGTGACAAAGACTGGTTGCATTTACAGAAAGAACACCTTACAAGAGCCCATTAGAAGCTCAGACCACTCCGATATGGTCCTCACACCATTACCAAGGCTGTGTGAAATGATGCTTTGAGCACAACATTCCCCCATTTCTTGGCTTGCACTGGGTGTTCAATGTGGACCACCCCGGACCATGTTTCCCACCATTACTAGACACATCAGAGATTGCAAAACAACTCACCAGGGACCAAGTTTAGTAGAAGTTTTCGCATCTCATGGAGGCACTCAACGCAATGGGGACCATTGCTTCCTAAGGGGGGAGGAATGATCCAGGGGGATTTTGATAGCCACCCACCTATCCCACTTGGACCCCCACAACTATCTCTTTCAGTTTTTTCAGTTTCCTTAATTATAACACAATTGACTATTTTTGGTAGTTTTTTAGGTCCTAAACTTACAAAGCCATTTTGAGGCCCTAAACAACGTTTTTTGGGAAAACTCAGAGCAACAAAGTTCCATGGATTGAGGTTTCTCATCCCAAAGTTATAGTCCTCATATAGATCTTTCTAACGAGGTATTGTGCTCATCAAGCGGAGATCGTATGCCAAAGTTACGACCTCGGGAAGTTGATGTACCAATTTACCCAAAACGGGGCCCATAGTTTGGCACTTCATTTCCTAGGGTTAGGTTTTTGTTGTTTATAAACAATAAAGAGGCCTTCAAGCCTCATTGTAACATAGTTAAGAGGCATCTAGCCACCACATCTCTCCTCAGAGATAAGCTACCATTGCCCAAGATAGGTTATTTCATTTTTTGTTTGTAAGCATATTTTAGTATTTTATATTAATGAAATGAAGTTTTATTTCTTTTGTATCTATGTATTTATGGTTATCTAGGTAATGTGTTGTGTTCCTATTTAAATCTGGATCACAACTAGAAATTTCCTTTCCATATCCATACTAATGCATCAGATAAATATGCGCGGGGATCCTTGGGGCACGTAGAGGATAAGCTACCTTATGATATTTATTTCATTAGTTAGAATTTGTCTAAAGCTAAGCTGAATTACACTTTCACTGAAAAAAAATCTTAGTTGTAGTGCATTATTTAAACAAATTTAGGCACTATATCACTCGGTGCTTATCATATAGGCATTAAATATTTGATGAACAAGCTTAATCTTAATGCTAGGATAATTTCATGGTTGTTGTTGTTACAACAATTTGATTTGACTATTATTGAAAAATTGGGGAAATAAAATGTGGTTGCATATTTTTTGTCTAGGATAACCTTGTCTGAAGGAAATTAAGATATGGTGGATGATCAACTGTCAGATGAGCACCTCTTTTCCATCTCAATGCTTTGTCCTTGGTTTTATGACATAGCAAACTACTTGGTTGCTGGGAGTTTCCCTCCTAATCTATTATCCAGGGAGAAAAGCAAGATTATAAGGAAAAGCTCTCCTTTCACTTGGATCAAGAGAAATATTTTTAGATTAGGACAAAACTGAATCTTAAGTAGATGTGTAAGAGAAGATGAAGTCTTTGACATCCTCTCAGCATGTCATGATGGGCCTTTTAGATGCCATTTTGTTGCAAGAAGGACAACTTTTAAAGTTTTATAGGATAGTTACTATTGGCCCACTTTACATCAAGATGCAAGAAGATATACCACTAGATGCGATCAATGCCAATAGATGGGAAAACCCACACCTAGGGGTGAAATGCCCCTACAACCTCAAGTTGGCTTATAGCAATTTGACAAGTTGTGCATTTATTTCACTAGGCCAATTGATCCACCATCAAGAAAGAAAAAGTACATCATTGTTTTCACTGATTACTTTACAAAGTGGGTTGAGACAAAGGCAGTCAAAGTAGCACCTACGAAAGTGGTAGAATTTTTAAGAGAAAACATTGTCTACATGTTTGGGTGTCCAAGGGAGGTAGTCATTGATGAAGGAGCACAATTCACATCCAATTTATTTGAAGATATCATTAGGAAGCACAATATCAAACATAATACATCCACTTCCTATCATGCTCAAGAAAATGGGAAATTAGAGGTCACAAACAGAGCTTGGAGAGAATCCTCACCAAGGTTGTGTTGATAGTGCTAGACCCACCAGCATTCAAGGGATCTCCCCGATATGAAGTCCCAGTCAAACCTCACACTGTTTGGTGTAGGAGTCCCATCCGGTATGATGGCTGGTTTCCAAATACTTACAGATTTGCCTTGGCTCTAGCTGTCAGCCCAAGGGAGTGATGCAATGGTATCTTCGAAAAGAAAGGTGAGTGTATTTGATGAGTGTGAAATGCAACTGTGTCTAGGTTCTCTTACTGCAAAAGGGGGGGGGGAAAGTGAGCCTCTAAGTGAGAGATAATAGTACCATCTAGGAAGAGACACACATGAACTAGAAATCCCTATCAAACTTCCAGCGAAATAGTCCACAATGGACATGACAACCATTAAAATTAATGAATAAGAGAATATACGTCTACCATATAGTGGAATACTCCACAACAGATGTGACAGTCGTTATAACTGATAGTAAAGGAAAGGTATGTCTATTATCCCGTGGAATTTTCCACAAGGATGAGACAATAGTGACAATCGTTACAACACATTTCCAACAAGATAAGCACTAAAACAACTGAAATAGTTCAACTATCTTAGTACATGTGAAAGAAAACATGAAATACAACCATTCACATAATATTCTTACAAAGATCCATTAGTCTTGCCTGAAAATGTGCTAGCCTGGAAAGGCTTCTGTAATTAAGCAAAAGCTCTAAGACACATATTTACACTATACATCACCAGCCCTAGTAATGGGACATTGGAGCCACTCCTTGCTCTCAAAGAACTCATTGATCTCTCTAACGCTTTGTGGGAGGATCAAAGGTGAAAAGTCCTTTGCTCATAAAATGAGGGGGTAGATATAACAGAAGCAGTGATACCTACCCCTTGTTACTCTTTGACTACCCTAATGATAGTTCAACTTCCTTTGAATTTTCAACTTACATGACTCTTCGTATTCATGTGTATCCATTGGAATTCCAATTTACAATACATTTGATATACAATATACATGGCACAGAATAGTGATGTGGTAGGTGACAACTCATGACACGACTTGACATGACACTGCTGACATGGATTGGCTTGATGATGTGGCAATGTTAGGCTGCTATTGTTGCTAAGTGAATAATGTGTTCTTGAATGTGCTTTCTCTTCTCCTCTACATAGCTTGATGATGCGAGGTCTTCAGTGATCTTGAGTCCTAGAAGATGGTTGCACATTGGTGTTCCTATTGCTTGCTCTTGGTAGGTTCATTCATTCATTCGACTACAAGCATGTCTTTAGGCATGCTTCCTATTTCTTCTTCTTCTTCATCATTGTCTCGCCATGATTTTACAATGTCCTTATTCATGTAATCCACTCATGATGGGACGAAATCAACCCAAAAACTCCCTAATATAAGATGATGCACTTTTATCCATCGATTGAGCTTGGGACTGATGACAGGTTGAGAGAGAGGGCCCACTAACTATGCATTGCATAGTTCCACTTAACAGGGAGAGGGGGTTGATCATTAAGACTGCGAAGAGTGCAACTCAGGCTTGACTGAGGAACTTTTGAGCGCAGTCCTTACTGGGGAGAAAAATTGTGCAGTGGCCACTAGGAGTCAGGATTGCATAGTTCAAGAAGAGAGTGGTTGATGCAGAATGGGACCCTTTGAGGTAGATCTATGCAGTTTTTAGAGTCAAGAAGGACTAGGCAACAAAGAGACCTGGAGGACAAATCTCCACATCTTTTGAGATCAGTGAGCTCTAGCTATGGGAGGACACTGGGGGGTACCTCTGTGCAAGTTTGGAGGCCAAGGGAGGCTAGAGTCTCTGTGCATTGTGGGGTCCCAACAGAAAAGGGGAAGAGCTTAAGTACTGGAAGTGTGTAGTTCAAGTCAAATTGGGAGGAACTGTTGCGTAATTTAGCTCTCTAATTGCATAGTAAAACTTCCCTAGAGGACAGTGACTGCACACTGCATAGTTCCAGATAGCAAGGTCAGAGCAATGAGGGTTGAGACTATGTAGTGCATAGTTTAGTCAGGGTCCGGTGAAGTTGAGTTGCCCGGTTGGGAAGATTTAAAAAAAAAACTAAGTGTAGGAGGAAGATGAGCTTTGTGAAGAACTTGAACTTGTGATCACACACTTAGCATACTTCATTGACTAAACAACATAGGCTACCAGAACAACAAGGAAAAGCATAATGCTCTGTGTGACTGTCTCATAACAAGAAGCAACAAGTGCAACACTTGAGATAGAATTTAGGATGCTCGTGATGACACTTGTGCGTCAGTGCTCAAAACTTTTTGTATGAGTGCAACCAATGTTTACATAGCTAGGAAAACTCGTATATGCAAATACCAACCTTCAAAGCCACCAGAAAAGTTCACAAACATGACATATCATTCACACATGCCAAAAGAATACAACTGATCCAACAAGCAAAAGGGGTTAGAGGAATTTAGGAAAGCTCAAGAAATGAGCTTCAGTGTTTGCAAAAATCAAGGGGAAGACCAACGAAGGCTCTCAAATTTGAGTGCAAGCCAAAATTTTGGAGGGTGTTGCAGCCGCTACAACACTTGGTGACACACTGGATGAATTCCAACTTCTCTCTTCATTATTTTCTTCTATGCAGGGCCTTGGTCCTTCAGGGAGCATTGATTCATCGTGAAAATTACTTTCGCTTCCCCACTTACTCCATGTGCAGACATGGTCCCCTGTGTGCCTTCTTAGTTGAAAACAACATAAGATTCCACATGATCACAATCTTTTTATTTGGGAAGGGTAATTTAGGTCGTGAGATTAAAATTTTTAGATTATATTTTTTCCTCTCTCGCGTTGCTCCACTACCAGTAGGCCTGGATAGTGCCCCGACAGAGTCATGCAGGAACACAAGAATTGCTCCACTACCAGCGAGCCTGTATAGTACCCCAGTGGAGTTGCTTGCTTCACCTCTCTACATAAGAAGCCTTTCTCTTCTTTCACCTTTATTTTTTTTTTAAAGAGAATTGTGCATCAATACTTATTTATTTTGGGGTGGAAGAGGGATCTTGAATTATTGAGAGAAGGAGAGGTTGCTCCTTTAGAGAAGTGTATAAATACCTTTGATTTATGTTTGTTCATTTAGATTTTCCCCTTCTCCATTTCTACTAGTTGGATAACCTTGAAAATGCCAAAGCAGAAAACTGAGTATAGGCATGAGGTTTCCATTCTCGACATAGGTTCATGGCTGGAATAGAACTCTCCTTATGGACAAATCGTATTTTCCATCAAAAACTCATCCACCAAAATATAAAAAAAACACTAGGAAGATAGACAAAGGGATGCATTGTCACAAGACTCTTTTAATTTCAACCACACACATACTTGGAAGCCACAACGTAGTAAGGCACAACACTTATTTACATGACTTCCTGATCGTTCACTTGTTTCGACAAAACTGCCTCTATCCACTGTGTGAAATAATCTGTAGCAGTTAGGATATAACAATGTTGCTTTGATGCGTGAGGGAAAATTTCCCCAAAGATATTCAAGTCTGACTATTGAAATGGTTCTTCTAGTGCAGCAGGTTGTAGTGGGGCTGCTATGTTCCAATTTCTATCGGCATACGTTTGACAGTCTAGGCACTTGTGGGCATAGGCATGAGCATCCTTGAATAATGTTGGCAAGTAGAAATTGACCCACATGACCTTGTGTGTTGTAGTGTTTCCTACGAATTGTCCCCTGATTGGGCCATTATGGAGATCAAGTAAAACCTTTTCTGAATCATGTGCCTCCAAACACTTGATTGATATCCCATTGTGGTGCTTCCTGAACAACACCCCATGCACCAACTAATATGACAATGCTTCGAGTCGGAGTGCCCTCTTATGCCGCATAGAGAAGTGAGAGGGCATGGTGCCATTCTCAAGGTATTGGCATACATCTTTATACCGAGAGTTTATTTCTAAAGTGGGGGAGGCTCACTCAACATTGTACATTATGATCTCTTGCTCCCATCATGTGAGCTCTTCTTCTCCTCTTTTGTGCTGACTGCCTCTATTGCTAACTTGTAGAGGCCATGACCCTTGATGGTGTGAACTAGGTTGATATCAAGATCATATTCATGTAATCCAGTCATCTAGTTTGCCCTTCTTTCACCCAACTCTTGCTGAACAAGAAGTGATATATCTGTTGGGTGTGGAACAAAGATAAAACAATGGTTTTTCAATAGATAGGGTCTGAAGTGTTTTACCACCTTGTACACTGCATAAGCTTGTTTGTCCATGATGAAGTAATTAAGCTTTGGTCCTTGCATGCTTTCACTCATGAAGGAGATAGGTCGTTCGTTGTTCAACTCATCCTTCTGAGTGAGAACAATAGCAAGAGAGGTGTCGAAATCGAAAGTGTAGAGAAAGAAGTCTTTTCTAAAGTATGGGTTGTACAATGCGGGTGCTTATGTTATAGCTTGCTTAATACGGGTGAATGCATCCTTTTCCATTTTAACCCATTTATATACCATGTCTTTCTTGATCATCTCTTGTATTGGTTTAACGATCTAAGCATAGTCGAAGATGAACTTTCTGAGGAAGTTGATCTTTCCCAAGAAAGGCTACATAGCTTTCTTGTTCACTGGGTCGGAAATCTATGTGATGGTCTGAACCCTATCTGGATCTACCTTGATCCCACCTTTAGCAATAATATTTCCAAGAAGGTTACCCTTAGAAACTGCAAAGATATTCTTCTTGGGGTTCAAGGATATCCTGTATTTTTGACATTGCCAAAACTTTTTTCTTCAGGTGGCACAAGTGGTCTCACTATTTTTTGGAAAATATTGTCATATCATTAAGGTAGACCTCAATGATCTATCCAATAAGCCCGTAGAAGGCGATGTTCATTTCACATTGGAACATTGCACCAACATTGACCAGCCCAAACAACATTCGTCAAAATGTGAACGTGCCCCACATAATACAGAATGTAGTTTTCAATCTATCAAGCTCTACTACCAGAACCTAGTCATAAGTCGAGAATCCATAGAGGAAAGAGAACATTTCAGCCCTAGATACTATTTGTAATATCTGCTCCATGGACAACACTAAGTGATTACCCTTGTCTGATGCACGGTTGAGATTGCAAAAATCTATGCATAGGTGAATCTCCTCGAACTTCTTCCTCACAGGGACTAAGTTGGATACCCACGTTGAATTTCACACCTTGTAAATGATTCGAGTATACATCAGTTTACTCAATTCCTTTTGTATGAGGGTCGCAAGTGTTAGATGAACTTTTCTTAATTTCTGCAGAAAAGGCTTGGCCCCTTCCTTGATTGGTATCACATGATAGATTATTCACGTTTCATATGTCTTAAGATCATTGTACATCCACGCGAAGACATCACGGTACTGCTTGAATATGTGGATAAAGGCTTGCCACTCTTGTGGTGTGCAACAAGTACAGAGATTGACATACTTCAGATCTTTCTTCATTCCTAAATTGATCTGCTCATGTGACAATGTAGAACTATGGGTCTTGGCATTCACAGGTCCCTGGAAATATTTCTATAGATCATACAACTTCTCTAGGGATACCACACCCTTAGGGATGAGGCTACCTTTTCATGTGTTGATTGTGTCCTGCAGTACCTACACGTGCTCGTGCTCATCAATTGTTGTGTCTTTGAATACATTAGTGTTAGCCATAAAATACAGTATTTGTTGGTGATCATAACAAATACGTAAGTTAATTATTTTGTCTTGGATGGATGGCTTATACAAAATTTCAGCAGAAAAGTCATCCCTTAATGGTAACATCCTATCAGTTGCATTTTCTAGGGCATCCACAGCTGCTTCAAACATTCTTAGTACTAAAATAATATTAAAAGCTTGGAAGTGAGAGATGAGTTTCCATACCTCTTGTTGATAACTCTTAAGATGAGGTGACACACAATGTATACTGTGACGTACATGACGTACCATGATTTTAGAGTCACTTACCACTTTTAGGACAACAACAATGAGGTCAATAGATTTATGTAAGCCCAAGATGAGTGCTTCATACTCTACAATGTTGTTCATGCACTCAAATTCCAAGCGACTACAGATTAAACATTTTATCTACAGTGGGTCTATTAAAACATAACCAGCTCCAGAGCCTTCTTGTGTCTTGGATCCGTCAAATTACAATGTCCACATACCATCTGTATAAGGAATGCTTACCACACTAGTATTGCTGCTACTACTACTACAACTATTGCTAGCTGTAAAATGTTCATTATTTCTAGTTAGACAGGAAAGGAGGTTGAATTGTGTGTTTGGTGGGACTCGGGATGGCTCTACAAGATAACACCCCAATTATGTTTCTAGAAAAGAATTATCGAAAACAAGTTCTATGAATGCCAACGGCTTGTTGTGCCCGTTCAAAGGACTCACTATGTGCTTCATGTATCTCTCTAACTCACCCTGAATCTAATTATTCCTACCTCTATACAAAAGCCATAAGTGTGACCAGTTTGTGGAAAAGTATCCTTGCAGCTTGCTAGACCAGTCTCTTCTCATTAATACCCCATATGCTTCTAGAATGTCCACAATTACAATGTTGATACATTGATGAACTCATCCATCAACTGATAACTAGAATTCGATAACATGCTTGAGTTCACCAGTTTCTGGAACAAAATTCCTATCCAACTCGATCATCTGTGCATTTTTCATCCCATTGATCATTGATCTTCTTGGCTAGGAAGAGTGGCATGAAATTTCCTGATGCACTAAAATCAACCAAGAAATTGTGTATATTGAAGTTAAAGATTTAAAATGTTAACAACAATGGTGGGTAGAATGTGTTTACCTCCAAGCAGAGTGCATTAAGCACAAATGCGAGAGCGTTAGGAGAGTTGCTAAATCCCTTGTTTGAAGAGGTAGCATTACCGGTAGATGTTTTCCCAAGTGCTCGTAAAAGGATGTCCCACTGGATCGTGATCTTTGTGAGTTCGAATAGGGAGATGTTCACATGAACCTTCTTCATATCTTCTATAATGTTGTAATCTATGATGGGATGACTGATCATGGTGTCCAGGGATAGAACTTGGTTTATGATTTCTAGTGGAACAGTTTTGTCTTTATTGTTGGTGGAAACACTTTTCATTGGAACTCATTTCCGGGACTTTCTCTGAGTGTTCTGTGTTGAGTTAGTTGAAGGAGTTAGTATTCTTAACAAATTTTCTTTGAATTTATGTTTCGGAACCTCAATCATTGTGGTCAGCCCTTGACTTTTCAAGTTGTATTGGTTATTTTGCTTCTGCGTCTGACCATCACTTGAAGGTTCCTTATCAGCAGTACTTTTCTAGGATATAAGAACACATTGATACATGTTTAATACATGCCCAGTGTTTGGAGCTTCATCAAATACACCAAATTCTTATTCTCCATCATCGAGATCATCCCATTCCTCAATCATGACTGAGTCAATAAACCGTGAAACCACACTTCTCATGCCTTGGTTCCATTGTGGGCACGTCTTCTCTGAATGATGCTCGTTATGTAACCTATTGTACAAATCTGCGCCAATTTTCTCAATGTTCAAAATCATATTGGTACTCTGCATAGATTTTGCCAATAGATTGCTACTGCTACCAAAATTTTCATTTCTTTTGAGAAAGTACATGGTGGGCTTACTGCTCATGGTAGTCTTACTCGTCCTCTATTTGAGTTCGGCCATTTTGGTGGTCAGGGACTTGACGAGATGAGTAAGGATTTCTAGATCATTTGATTCCTTTTCCTTAGCCCTTATTATAGAGGCTTGAGACCTCTTACCTGTGTCCTTGGAGTCCTTGGTGAGTTCCTCATTTGTGATGACTCTAATAGTGCACAAGTCCTTCTCTACAGATATATCCTCTTCATAGTTTTTTTGTTAATTTTGGTTTCGTAGCTCACTTGACAACGTAAAAAATACTAGTTGGTAGGGCAGAAGTGTAGTAGTCGATGGTGATAGAGTCATGAGGTTTGTGTCTTTCGAAAACTTGTTCAAGATGTATTTGAACCTCTAATTGAAATATTTAACCTTTTCCTTCTACTCCATATTAAGACTACCCAACTCCTTCAACAACATGGCATGGATCTTATCTTTAGCAAATTTCTGAAGAAATATCCTTTTGTATGCCCTCTAATTCTGGATGGAGATTGGAGGAAGGTTTTGGTACCATAAAGCTACTTTACCATCCATGGTACATGGAAATAGTCTACATGCAACGTCATCATAATGTACTTTAAGTGTTTTCAGATTTAGGTAAAAATGGTCTAAGTGATCTTCAACCTCCAATGTATTGTCAGGGTCACATTTCATCAAGAGGTTCCCCACGTGTCTTAGCATCTTATGCAGGACACTCAGAAGTGCCAGTGGGCCCTGAGTCATCCAATCCAGATTTTGGTATGCCATGTTGTCTTCCTCCTTCTCTTCTGAATTTGTTGGTTCCTCTTCCTCTTCTTCTCCTTCGTTTCCTTCCTCTCTGCGTCCCCTGCCAAAATTTGAACCTGATAATAAGGGGTTACCTTCTTCTCCTTCGTGAAAGAGTGGAGGCTCCTCTTACTTTTCCCTAATCTCTACTAGTTCTTCAAGAGTGGCAAGGATCACTTCTTCAACATAGGATACCACTACTCCTATGAGGGTGGCCTTATTCTTCATTTGAGAATATGCAAGAATGAGTACTCCCAGAATTAGTCTAACAACTTTTGCAAATTGACAGGTGATGGGGCGGACAACCAAAACTTGATGGTACAAGATTTCACGTTTAGGCCTGGGCAACGATGAGTTACCAACCTCAGATTTGCGAGTAGGGGAGAGGGAGTGAAAATTACTGCCTTGACCAGAAGATGGATGAGTGGGGTCAGTGGGACAATTAGTCATATAATATTGGCTGCCCTCCTTCTAATGCTAGAAATTTTGACAGTGCTAGACCCTCCAACATTCAAGGGATCTCCCCGATATGAAGTCCCAATCATACCTCACATTGTTTGGTGTAAGATTCCCATCCAGTATGATGGCCCGGCTGCCAAATAATTAGATATTTGCCTTGGCTCTAGCTATTAGCACAAGAGAGTGATGCAATGGTATCTTCAAAAATCAATGTGAGTGTGCAACACAAATATGTCTAGGTTCTCTGCCTGCAAATGCGAGGGGAGAAAAGTGAGCTTCTAAGTGAGAGGTAATAGTACCACCCAGGAAGAGACACACATGAACGAGAAATTCTTGTCCAAAAGCTAGCAGAATAGTCGACAATGGATCCAACAGTCATTAAAACCCAATGAACAAGAGAAGATTTGTCTACTATCGAACAGAATAGTCCACATCGAATGTGATGGTCGTTATAACTGATAGTTAAGGAAAGGTATTTCTAGTCTCCTGTGGAATAGTCCACAACGATGAGACAACAATGACAACCATTACAACACATTCCAAACAAGATAAGCACCAAAACAATTGAAATAAGTTTAACTATCTTAATACATGTGAAAGAAAACATGAAATACAAATGTTCACATAACAATCTTATAAGCATCCATAATTTATGCATGAAAATGTGCCAGCCTGAAAAGGCTTCTATAATTAAGAAAAAGTTCCAAGACACATATTTACATTGTACATCACTAGCCCCAGTACTGGGACATTGGAGCCACTCCTTGCTCCTTAAAGAAATGACTGATTTCTTTAATGCTTTTTAGGAGGAGCCAAGGTGAAAAGCGGAGTATATATAACCAAAGGTTTGATTCCTACCCCTTGTGACTCTTTGAATAACATTATGATTGTTCAACTTCCTTTGAATTTTCAACTTTCAAGACACTTCATATTCATGTGCATCCGTTGGAATTCCACTTTACAATACATTTGATTTACAATAGACATGGCCCACAATAGTGATGTGGCAGGTGATAACTCATGACATGAATTTACATGACACTGATGACATGGATTGGCTTGATGATGTGGCAATGTCAAGCCGTTACTGTTGCTGAGTGATATATGTGTTCTTAGATGTGATTTCTCTTCTTCTTTGCATAGCTTGATGATAAAGGGTCTTCAATGATCTTCCATCTTGGAAGATCATTGCACACTGGTGTTCCTCTTTCTTGATATTGGTAGGTTCATTCGTTCATTCAGCTACAAGTGAGTCTTTAGGCATGCTTCCTCTTTCTTATTCTTATTCCTCATTGTTATCTTGCCAGGATTTCACAACTTAATTCACTCATGATCAGATGACATCAATCTGAAAACTCCCTAATCTAAGATAATGTATCGTTATCCATGTATTGAGCCCGAGACCAATGACGGGTTGATAGAGAGGGCCCAATAACTATGCATAATGTAGTTCCATGTGACAGGGAGATGAGTTGATCAATGAGACTACATAGAGCGTAAATCAAGCTTGACTGACGAACTTCTGAGCACAATCCCTACAAGGGACAAAAATTACACAGTGGCCACTGGGAGTCAATATTCCATAGTTTAGGAAGATAATGGTTGATGTGGGATGGGACCCTAGGAGGTAGATCTGTGCATTTTTAAGAGGAAAGGAGGACTAAGCAGTGGAGAGACTTGGAGGACAAATATATGTATCTTTTGAAATCAATGAGCTCCAGTTGTGGGAGGACACTAGGGGACACCTCTACGTAGTTTTGGAGGCTGAGGGAGGATGGGGTATTTTCACATTATGGGGTTCCAGTAGACAAGGGGAAGCACTTGAGGTATAGAAGTGCGAAGTGCATAGTTCAAGTCAGACTCGGAGGAATTGCTCACAATTTTTGGGGTGAAGGAAGGATGTTGAGCTCTCGAATTGGACAGTGAATTTGCCTTGGAGGATAGGGATTTCACACTATGCAGTTCCAGATAGCAAGATCATAACACTGAGGGGTGAGACTACATAGTGCGCATTTCGGTCAGGATTCGGTGCGGTCTAGAAGACTTTCAGGAAAAAGGCTAAGTGCGGGAGGATGATGAGCTTTGTGAAGAACATAAACTTATGATCACACACTTAGCATACTTTGACGACTCAACAACATAGGCCACGAGAACAATAAGAAAAAGCATAACCCTTTGTGTGACTATCTCATAACAAGAAGCGACAAGTGTGACACTTAAGATATACGTTAGGATGACTATGACAAAAATTGTGCAACAATGCTCAAAACTTTGTGTATGAGTGTGATTGTTGTTTACATAGCTAGGACAACTTGTATGTGCAATGAAATAGATTCGAAACCACCAGAAAATTTTACAACCATGACATATCATTCACACATGCCAAAATATGATAGCTAATCCAACAAGAAAAAGGGGTCAGAGGAATTTTGGAAAGCTCATGAAATGAGCTTAGGTGTTTGCAACAATCAAGGGGGAGACCAAGGAAGGCTCCGAAATTAGTGCAAGCCAAACTTTTGGAGGGTGTTGTAGCCACTACAACATGTTGTTAGTAATAGTAGGAAAAATTGTGTAGAGAGACTAGTAGAGGCAACTTGGGCCTACAATACCACTAGGAAAACCATCATTGGATTCACTCCATATGATTTGGTTTATGGGAAGAAAGATATGATTTATATTGAGTTTGAATATAACACATTGAGAATGGCATCTCATTTGGACTTAGATGTCACCATAGAACAATAAGAAAGGCTGCTCCAACTGAATGGCTTAAATGAGTTTAGAATGCAATCTCTCTTACACAGTGAATTCATACGACTGTAAAGGAAGGTCTGGCATGACAAGAATATCAAGGAAGGATTGGACCTTGTTATATGATTCTAGCTTCAAATATTTTAAAGGGAAGCGAATGACAAGATGCCTGGGTCCATACCTAGTAGAAAAGTGTCATGAAAATGTATTTGTCCAAATCAGAATCATTGATGAGGAAGGGATTCCCTTACTTATTAGATGGTTATAGGTAGAAGTTATATAGAAGGCCTTTGTCCAAGGAGAAATTTATTAGTTCAGTAAGCAAATAATTAAATTTGATTGGGAGTTTCATAGCTTCTAGTCCACAACATTACTACAAATAGGAAAATAAAAAATAAAAAATAAAAAGGTCTACATGAAAACCTCTATGAGGCATCTGAGGCCAACTCCAAGGTTTAAAACCTCTCCGAGGCAGTCCGAGAGTAGAAAAAAAGGAAAAGGAAAAGTAATAAATATCCCTAGGTGAAAACCTCCCTTGAGGCACTTAGGGAAGACATGGAGGTTGAAAACCTCCTCTGATGTAGCTTGTGTGTCTCAAGAAGAAAAACATATAAAAAAAGAGAAGAAAAGGAGAACAATGAAGAATTTTATATCATGTTTGCTAACCTTTCTCTTGTTTTGCATAATTGTGCACAGTGGTATATTTCATGGATATAGGCAAAAGCCTACAATCTATCATCCATTCCTCCATCAATACACCTCATATCCATCCTCTCCATTCATATTACTATCTCTCTCCACCATCGTGTCTTCAAGAAACCCAAATTTCACCTCCTCTCTGTGATGCTACAGGAAGGACTCGTATTGCTACATGAAGGTATTGTAATGCTATAGCAGGAGCCTATGGAGCTAAAGGAGGGATATCTGAGGAGGAACATAGACCAAAAGACAATTATGAATCTAAGAAATGATAAAGAGGGTCCTCCTATGATTTTTCCATCATCCGCCCATCACCCATCAACTACATTTCAACAAGAATTTGCTCAAGTTTCCCACCTTGTCCTACCTTAAAAAAACATAGAAGCTACTATTTTCTATTTATACAGTGTCTACACTACTCCACCGTGACTCTAACTCTATTTGCATATCTTATCATTGTCTTTGTCATCTCCCTCATGTAAACTAAAGACTTCAAAGGGAGATCAAAAGACCACTATAGGAAGAAACGCCTCTTGTACAACCTATGCAACCATAACAACAATCACTGATATTATTTTTTCCCACCACCAGAGAGGACGATGAAACATTTTTTGCAGCTATGAAGAGACACCTCATTCTCATGGAGGTTTTCCACGAGCAGCAGAAGCTTGGACATCAGGAGAGGAACTCGAACACAAAAAAAAAAAAAAGTCAAGGTATCATCAAGAATGAAGACATGCATAGGAAATAAGTCAAAGAGGTTAACTCCCTTGATCATAATGATATGTGGTCTAGCTCCAACATGCAAAACATATGCAACAGTCTGATCAATAAGTAAGCTTAGGTATGGTAACCCTAACCTCCTCCCTATGCATAAAAATGGCTAAAATGTGTTTTGAGTGAGAAAAGGTGTTTTAATTGGCTGGAGGTGGGCAGTGAATTTGACCACCCTCAACTAGCAAACTCAAGTGTGAGTTAAGTCACCCATGCAACATGGAAATGTCAACTCAAAACGAAGTGGTGTCCTCGAAGAGTGGGTTGACAATCACGAGGAGAGAGATGATTATAGTTAGTGGGGACACCAATCCAAAATAGGGAACTCGTGTTAATTCCAGGTCACTAGAGCACTCCAATATTTTAACTAAAAGAGCATATTATGTGTTGGATCAACTTAATTTGCACCATCACTCATTCCAAAAACAGGTAGAGGAAGGACAAGCTAGTGCATTGAGTAACCTAGAGTGCAATAGAGGAGCGTCGAACCTTGTTTGCAAGTTTTACAGGAGAAAGCTACATGCAGTCCTACAACTGCTACAGGAGGGTCGAGGGGAGCTACAGGAGGACTTGGGAGGAGAAAAAGGAGTCGCAGTGGATTGGTAATGTCTCGAAACCTTCATGCACACCTAGAATTACTTTGGAAAGTAATAAGTGGCACCCTCCTTTATTTCTACACCCCATTGAATGAGAAGTTTGCTTGAAATTAAGAGGCTATAGCAGTCCATTGTTCAGGAGGAGGTATTTTTGAAGTTTTTTGTGGTTAAGAGAAGATAAAATAGTTTGTTTGATATGAATTGGAGCACCCTTCTTCCTCACTACTATCAAGCACTTTACAACTATTTCACCATTTATTTATTTTTTTTTTTTTTTTTTTTTTTTTTTTTTTTTTTCTGAATTCGACACCTACATAGCATCAAGGAGTAGTAGAGAAGAAATGGGGGGACGATTTAATAGAAGGGAACCCTCAGACACCTAGAGAATTAATCAACACTCTCTTGTAGTTGACATCTTTAGAAGACACCAGTGGTTGTGTTTCTTTGAGTTGCTAAAGGGGTATGATGATGATATTTCCCATGAATTTTCCATGGAATTACACTCTCAAGAGGAAGACAATGCTACAACTATTGTCAGAAGGTTTTCCATCTCTCTCATTCTTGAAACCATCCACAGAGTGACCGCCTTGCCTCTAAGAATTAGGTGGAGTGAAGAAGATAAACAAGTAAGTGTCAGAGCTAGGAAATTTTTTTTTCCTTTCAAAAGAGAAGCCCGTAGAAGACAAGAATGGAATGAGAAGAGAAATTTTACCTTACCCTTTGGATGAGATATCTTACCATATCCTTAAATATATATCTTTTGAAGGGAGATTAAGTGTGGTTTATGCCTACAACTTCAGGCTACTCCAGGAGATGAGATTCAAGGAAGAATTACCCATTTCTCAAAGACTTATTGTCACTCATTTCCTCTTGCATGAATCAGAAGGTAAGGGAAGGAAAACACCAACATTTAGCTCACCATGGCCTCACCAAGTTGATGGTGGCGGATGCTCTAATTCACTTGCGAATATCTATCACATGGAACAAATTTGTGAACATGGATAGGGATACTTTCATATAAACACAATCCCTCACACCAGTAGATACTTCAACCTCTAGTATTAGAGGAAGAGAAGGAAAAATAGAGGAAGTAGAAGGAGCAAAGATAGAGGAGGAAGAGGAAGCAAGAAAAAAATAAGAAGAAATAATAATAGGAGAAAAGCAGGCAGCAGAGATAGAGGAAGGAGAAGCAAAAATGAAAGGAGAAGACAGGGAGAAGAAAGGAGAAGAAAGATTAAGCCCTGAGGAGACTTCTCCACCCCAAAGAGAAAAATACACTAAAAAATAAGTACCTGCAACATTAGCTACATTGGGCACTCCTGTTAAGCCCAAGTGCAAGCAATTAAGACCAAGTCAAATGTATTTCAAAACTAGGAAGAGCATTAGAATTAGACAAGGGAAGCCACAAACTCCTACAAAGGTTCCTATAATTATTAATGAGTCACCAAGCAAAAAGGAAGAAAGAGGACCTAGTGAAGAAAAAATTGAGGACGTCACTCTTCCTAAAGCTAAAACGATGTTACCTATAGAACCTATGAGTAGGCCTACCACTATGTTTGTCACCTTCAACTAGCCAATGACACAATCCACCTTTGAGGAAGAATAAAAAGGGAAGCTACAGTAGGATCAGGGTTTTCTACAGGAGGGGAAGATTATTCTACGAGAAAGACAGGGGAAGCTACATGAGCATAAGAAATAGTTACAAAAGGAAGCCACCACCTCAAGGACTATTGGAAAATACCTAAAATAACTCCAAGAACCTATCCCACAACCTAGCTTGGGATCCTACTACAAATTCATTGGTGGAAGAATTATCCCTAAAACATTTGCAATCCCACTCCTTAATGAGATGGAGATAGACAGAGGTAGAAGCCACAAGTGGATGAAAATTACTAAATCTAAGAATGTAGAGGATGTAGGCCTCATGGAAGAAAATGTTATTGAAATGGGAAAAGAGTTAAGTGATTTGAGAATGAGAGAGTCTATGATGAAGGAGAAACTACAGGCAAAAAACATGAAGTTGAGAGAGAGGCTGCAGGAAAAAGAAACACAACTTCCCTCCGTGGAAAGTCTCCCCATGGAAGCCCTGCAATGCAGACAACCATTAAATTGTTATGCCCTCTTTCTCAAAGAACAATGGCTTCAGTTCCAAATCAAAACTTTGGCACAGTATGGATCCCTTCCTTTTCAGGACTATAGGCAATTCGTTGAATTTTGCAACCAAAATAACATGGAAGACATGTCAAAATTGGCGGAATTTTATATGCATAACCTCACTTTGAAAAATATGAATTTTTGGGATCAAGTCAAGATTGGGAGATATGAAACTGTTGTCTTTATCATCCTGGATGACTCATTAGGAGACAAGAGATTAGGAGGTGAAAAAGGTAATTGAAAAGGAGGAGAAGAAACCATTGTATATTAGGGCAAAGCTAGTGAGCCCAAATACTGTCATTAATAATCATAGCCTCATCTCCAATGATGCTGCTTTAGCACCAAAATACATTGCTACCCAGGAGCAAGTCGTTTTACACTTTGAAGACACATTTAGGATGTTGCAAACAAAAAGTTTGGAATCTTGCTAGAGGAGATGACATGCCTTATCCCATAGCTTACAAATTAGAGAATATCATTCTCCTTAAAGGTTAAGGAATGCATTTGAGAGAACATCATTGTACAAGAGGATCATGTAGGTAGACTCAAACTTATTCCACCCTTGTTGCTAGGCTTACAAGAAGGAAGAGATGAAGTAGAAGAGCAAAAGGAGTGGACGAAGATAGAGAGGAATGCAGTTTTTTACCCACAAGAGGGAACACCATCCCAGGAGCCTTGGGATGTCAAGGAGGGAAACAAGGCCATGAAAGAGCTTCACATGGATGACTGAGTTTCTCAGAGTGTGAGAAACACTTTCAAAAGGGGGGTGATGATGAGCCACATTAGTAGGTACATTTTGAAGATCATCATCCCATCCCCCAACCTTAAAACTATCCTTCTCTTATATTAATGCACATTTTCTATTATATTATGCTTAGTAAGAGGAGTAAAAGGTGTTTGTCATATCGTGTGGCCTAATGTGGTTTAATTGCAGGAAAATAAAGCATTTTTTAGGCTGTTATTATGCAAGGGCTTGATGGATACAACTACGAGAGAATCTATGGGGTTTGTCCACCTCCTTAACTCTCTAAACTCAACTTGGGATCACAATATCCTCTCTCACTAGTTCTAACTCATTGGAAACCGAGTGAATCCTAGTCCAAGTTAACATCTAGAGGGATAAGATCCACCTTTTTCGAGATCAAGGAGGGAACCACTCTTACTTTCAAGGGAGCTGCTTCAACTTCCCTTTTGTATAAATAAACTAGAAGAAGAGCTCGTTAGGATTCAATTTATTTATTTATATTTTATTTATTTATTTTTATTTATTTATTTATTTATTATTATTATTATTATTATTAAGCTAGGTGTAGCTATTGAGCTTAAAGATTGACATTGTCACTTTAAATTTTTATGTGATGTATTAGACCTGCACTTTTTGGTAATGAGAAGTTTGATTTTAAGTTGCATTTGAGTTAGTTTTATAGGGTTGAGACCCTTGGGTTTGGGCCTAACCCAGAGGATTTGGTCCATCTTATTATACTTATGTTTCTTATTGATTCCAAGAAGTTCATAGTTTCTTGCATTTCAATAGAGATTAATCGATAAAATATTGTGATTGCAACCTCTACATCACTTCTCTTGTGGGAAAATGAGTGGAAGGATTCACAATCACATCCAAAAAAAATGTTTTTATGATTTCTTGGAAATAGATTAGTCTTAGTTGTCCTGTTTTACATTTTCTTTCTATAGCTTAGATGTCATTTTAGTGATTAGAATAGTTTTATTGAATAAATTATATTCTATTTAAAGTTAACTCGTCTTTTCCATCATAAGCTATTTCATTTTGTTAATGATAAATTGATTCATGCATGTGATTGATTATAGGGATGGTTGATCTACAGGGAAGGGCACCTTTACCACTTTCATATTGAGCTCCTTCATCTTCTCTTTCCACTTCCAAACCCTATCCCAAAACCATGTTTTATAAGTCATTTTTACTGGTATACCGAAAGCACGCATCCTAGTGCAAGACAAGCTTCTGAAAGGTCCTGAGCTTGGCTAGGGGATCAAACCAACCTCTCTCCATTTTATTTAACTTCCATCCACCTCTCCATACCATCAAGGCAACAATTTCACCTTCAAAAACCACTCGGATTCCCTCCTGTAGCATTACATACCTCCCGCAACAATGACCTATTGCAAACGTATAGCATCACTTTCATTCATCAGTTTTGATCCCCACTGTAACTTTGACTTAGTATAGATGAATGATGACCCCTAACTGTGATTTTATGACCAGGGAAAGCTACTAGGCCACTCCAACCATTCCCTTTCTTCACTGCAAAAAAATAATAGAGTTAGTTTTTTATCACGAGTATGATGCAAGTAGGTTAATGATTTACAAGCAAGTGTGAACTAGGTAGATGGTACATGCAATTCTGATTGATAGTTTGATTAATTATGCAAGACAAAATAACTTCTTTTCTCCAAGTAGATTTGGTAGTTTGTTGGATTTTGCAAGATAAAACAACTTTCTTTCTGCAAGTAGATTAGTCTTTTTCCTTTCATGAGTTGATTAGGTAGTATTTAAAAGTTGAGTCAATGTCATCTCCACTTTCATAATTAGAATTAATTTCTAATTGTACCTTTATCAACAAGATTTCATTTTAATTCAGTAGGAGGAATGCTCTCTGAGCACTTCTGTTCTAATGTCATAACTAAGGTTCGCATGAGTTGAATCCTATCTATTGTGCATATAACATTGTCACCTTGAAGTTTGTAGAAACCCCAGGTTGATAATTTGAGTTGAGGAGCCCTTTGGAGTTGCAACATTCTTGGTGCAATACAAAGACTCACTAGGGTCCTTGCTAAGAGACAAGCTGATAGGTACAATGTTTTTGCAAGTCTTGAGGATCTGAAATGAGGACAAAGAAATCAACAGTTCTATATGGAGAGAATGGACACTCATCTAGCTGAAATTGAACATCATACCCATGCATTTCCACTACATGTGCTCCTCCAGGATCTAATGTGAAAGATCCATAACTTATTACTTCTTATAAATGCTAACCATTAAATGATTTTCAGTAGTTTTAGGTATTTTAATTATGCACTAGATAATCTAGTTATGTTAAAGTTATTAAAAATCTTGAAATTTTGGACTAATTATTCTATAGGAAGGTGGTAGAAGATATCTAGTTTCCTATTGGGCAGATTGACCTCTATGATAGAACATGTTAACAATGACTATAAAAATGATGTATTGAAAATTTGATTTTTTAAAGTAATACCATCTAGGCTTTTAAAAAAAAACTTTTTAAATAAAATTAAATTCATATCACGATTAGAAATTCACTCATAACTCCTTAATTTAAATACTTAATAATAATAAAACCCAATACAATTTCCTAATTTGTATGATCTTTTCCGTTGTTGGCTTGAACTATAATAAATACATATACATTGGAGGTAAAATTACTTATTATTGAGCATCATTTCAATTAGGCTCATGATGATAACCCAATTGAATATTAACAATTTAAGTATTTATTGCTTTTAAAAACACAATGTTTTCGTCTTTTTAACTATTCCTGCAAAAGTTGTTTAATTAAAAACACAATGTTTTGGTATTTTTAACCATTCTTGCAAAAGGTGTTTAATCGTTATGATGGGTGTTTTTAATATAGTGACACAAATCAAACTAAAAATAATGCAAATAGGTTCATGATGATAATCCCAATTGAATATTAACCATTTAAGCATTTATTACTTTTAAAAACACAATGCTTTGGTTTTTTAACCATGCTTGCGAAAGTTGTTTAATTAAAAACACAATATTTTTGTATTTTTAACCATTCTTGCAAAGGGTGTTTAGTCGCTATGATGGGTGTTTTTGATATCGTGACACCAATCTAACTAAAAATAATACAAAAACTATTTACAATAGAAATAACTTTTAAAAATTATTTTGTATTATGTTTTTTTTTTTAATTTCAATTATACATGTAGCATATAGAGCACTATGCTTTGGAAGTCCAATAAATAAAATTAGTAATAATAAAGCAAGCCAAAGTTATTCAAATAAACAATATTAAAAATTCTTATATTTGCTAATGTATTTTGATGAATAATGTAAAAAAAATATAATTTCATATAAATATTAAAAAAATTAAACTAAATATTATTATTAATTTAGATTTAAATATTTATGTATTTTTATAAAAATGTTATTTATTTTTATAATTATTAAAAGATAAAATAAAAATATAATGCATAAAATGAAATAAAGTATTAATAATTAAAGATAAATCGAATAATTAAAGAATGTATAAAAATAATAATAAGAAATGGTATAAAGATGTGATGGGATAATATAAAGATGTTTAGTTTTAAATAGATTTTATTGGAATAAAGAGAAATTATCATACAAAATAAAAAAAAAAATAATATTAAAAATATTATTATATCAAAATTTAAGGAGAAATTATAGGTAGAGTAAAAGGGAAAAAGAAAACAGAAATCTTATTTAAATCTAAAATGTCAAAAGTATGTTTTTATGTGAAATAATATAAAGTACAAAATAAATATTGTTAATATAAGAACAAATTTTCATAAGACTGCTTTATAATGAAATTGATTTTTAGTCAATTCAAAAAATACAAAAATCTATAACCTTTGTGACACTAAAAAAATTAAAAATAAAAAACATTTTTTTAATATTATCTAACTTATATTCAAATTCTAAAATATCTATCACATTACTAACATTCTTGATCTTTTAATTTAAATAAAACTCAAAAAAAATAAGAAAACAAATAATTCCAAATAAATAATGTCAAAACAACCTTGAAAGACCAAATAGATCCACAATGTTTATCATAATCTTGGTTTAATAACGTTGTGTTACATATTTGGTGGATTTTTGAAAGACCAAATAGATTCACAATGTTTATCATAATCTTGGTTTAATAACGTTGTGTTACATATTTGGTGGACTTTTTGTATGTATTTACTAAAATTTAAAACTACTTTTTTATACAATCCTTAAATAATATTATATTCTATTAGGTCATTTTTTAATATGATATAATATTTTTTAAATAAAATTAAAAGATATTATATCACTTTTTATATGATATGATATGGAATTTTAAAGTTACAAATTATTATCTTATGTTAGGTTATTTTTTATATGATATGATATTTCTTAAATAAAATTATTGGATATTATATCACTTCATAATCCAATATCACTTTTTATATGACATGATATGATATGGATTTTTAAAGTTACAGTGAAGCCCTATATCAAATTAATATATCAGAAGCTTTTCTTTTGAACTATGCTTTCTCGAGAGAATGTGAACAATAATATTGTTGTTATAGTATTCTTCGTTAAATCTTATTTTTGCAAATAGCCAGTGCGCAAGCAAGAGAAGAGACTATAAAACGGCCCCTTCATGTAAATACTGAAAAATTGTATCCATATTCTGGGACCTCTTCAGGTATCTTCCTGAGTTACCGCTTTATATAATGTCCTCCATCATTTTATCTCATGCAATGCTTATGCCATGCAGAAGGCCCTCTATTTCTAAAATTCGGTTCAGAAAGTGAAAAAGAAAATTAAAATTAATGGTGATTTAAAGATTACTATAAATTAAAAAATTAAAAGTTAAAAAGTCAAAGTATTTGTTATAGGATTTTGCTGATTTGCATAATAGTACAATTAACCATTCTTGTTTTTGGGTGTTAGGTTACTGTATTGCAGTAAATTAATTCAATATAGATTTATTTTAAGCACAGATCTAACATGAGCTGAGAGATCAAACTTCAAGTGCAAACGTGTTTACAATGTAAAATACAATGTGTAAATTGTATTTTTGAATGTTAAATATAGTATGAATAGGACTAAACAAACATTTTTTTATATACATAATTTTTGGAAAATGATATATAATATAAACGTAATTTACATTAAAATATTTTATATCACAGGTACATCTAGACATTTTGTCAGGGAAATTAAAATAGTTTTTTTTATTATTAATATATTGTTAAGTATATGTCAATATTAATTCTTATTAAAATATTTTTATTGATAACCCATATTGAATTTTTTTTATATACAATATTAAAATGTTTCATTTTAACAAAAAAAAAAAATATCTCTATATATATGAAGTTGATATCGACATAAATTAGTTGAAATTAATCTTGAAATAGTTTATTTAAACCTCTTGTTGAAATATTTTTGAAAAGTATAAGATTTAAACATGTTATGTTAAAATAAGCTAATTACTATTGCATGAGGAGTTGGCTAAAATTAGAGAGTGATTGTTGAGTATTAAAGCGTTGAGTCAAGTAAGTGAGTTAAGTAATATTCTAATTTTAATGCATGGTTGCATGTCAAGATATTTTAAGCGAGTCTCTAGTTGAAAAGGTTTAAATACCCCTCACCAAGTTCATTGTAAGAATCAAGTTTTATGTGACCAATAGAAGAGCCGCAACTCGTGCGTTTTGTGTGTGAATTTGTGTTTTCTCTCATCTGCCTTTCCAACATGTTACTCATATTTTTTTTTTACTTCTATTAATTTGTTTTTATTATAGCTTGTATTATTTTTCTATTTAGAACATAATTTTTAATTTTTAATTTTATTTTAATTCTTGGTATTAGAGTAGTTTCAAGCAATGAGATAACACTCTGGAGTAGATTTTTTGGGATTAACTTCTCGCTTTGCCCTATAATGGAAAGCTTTTTATATATAACTATGAAGAGGTTGTTTTTTTTGGGTATATCTCATGTTATATTCTTGGTGTGCATTCTATGTTCAGCTTCTGGGAAGTGACAACGCCAATTGGTTTGGATCATGTGGGGAATGGTGACAAGGCAGGTTCATATATTTTTGATTTTTGAATTCTAAGTGAACTGATGACCGTTGGGAGTAGTCGGTGTAAGCTTTCAATATTTGCCCTACATCAGAGGAAGATAGTGACAGAAGCACTCTGCCCATTGATCCTAGAGATTCAATAGAGGTGTCAGTTGGATTTTTTCGCAATTCACCTGACAAAAGGTTAATATCTGACCAGTGATGTGGGTGGCCATAATACATCGGGCGACGACATTTAACGTAGAGATCTACCAGTATCAATATGGGTTATTCTCTTCAAGTTTTGTTGCGTCAAAATGACCCACTGGCGATCTATTTCACTCCTGCAATATAGAATTGGCAGACGTGTTAGCAATCGGTTGACGTGTTACTAGGTGTCAAATCTTAGAATTACAAAGGCACTGACGTAATCCATCATGGTGTACACATTTGAGAGGCATGTCACCGTCGTGAATTCACCCATTTACCTATTACAAAGCATTGGAAGTGACAGGGGTTGGGGTGTTCGATTGCCTCGATTGGAGGGACACATTCAATGGATGAGCAGGTGCATCTATCTCTGAGACAATAATCAAAATCATTATTCAAGCTGAGTAGTTGGCGCTCGAAACCTCCTGTGATCCACATGGATATCGAACCACATGGAAGATTGATTCATCTTGCAGGAAGGGTGGAGTAAACCTGAAAGAAAAAGCTTTCAATGTGGTGGAAGGGACTTTAAGATTGTGAACCTAGGTTCGAAAACATACTGGAACAGTGTCTAATGACTGAAACAGAGGGAACTAGTAGGGAGGTGGTAATTTACCGAGATGAATGGGGAAAAAATTAAGGCATGGGTGGATTTGACTTGGACAAAAATCTTGAAATACAGATCGAAGGTCAACATATTGTTTAATGGCTGGACCTGGTTCCATTTCCTTAGTGTTGCAGATGTCGAACTAATTGTGGCAAGCCCATGGGTTCATGGTAGGGGGTTTCTAATTCTTCAAAGGTGGCAAGTTGGGTTTAATCCCTTCAAGGAAATTCCATGAAAAAAGATTGTTTGGGTTGAGCTCCTAGGCTTGCCACTAGAATTATGGAATAAGCACGCTATTGCAGCCATAACTAACTCCATTGGAATGTTCTACTTTTGGGACGAGGCCAGTTTCGGTCAATTAGATAAGAGGATGGCTTGGGTACTGGTGGAGGTGGATTTCCATGGAGGCTTAGTGGAGGAATTGGAACTTTGTTGGGGACCTTATTCTTTTCAACTCGACATTGATTATTGGTGTTTTCCATTTAGATGTCTTATATGCCATGCTACGAGTCATTTACTTGAAGTTTGTCCAAAAGGGGTGCACGAGTTTGGTACCATACCATGTCAAGCAGAAGAGGCTGCAAATACATTGGATTTGTCGTTGGAGAAATACTGTGCATTGAATCTTGATGATTCCCCCTCTAGAGGTGCTCCAAATGTAGCTATGTCTCTAGACAATAAACTCCAAAACATTAATTCTATGTTAAATAGGCCATATTCAGGGGATATTGACACACATATAGCCTCTTATGGACAGTCTATTGATGCCAATGACTTTGTGGAATTAAATGTAGACAATAACGATAAATCTTCTCCATCGACTGTAATGTGTGACTCTAGTTTAGGGGGATGCAATCCTTTGGCTAGGGAGGTGATGAGCCCCAAAAATGGATAATTATTTGGGCTCATTCAACCTCCTAATTCGACTTAATCCACCATTCTCATTAGTTTATTGCATGTTTTTTATTATATTTATGCGAATAGAGTGAATTGGGTTAGTCATTATGCTAACAAGTTTAATGTGTGCTTTGTGTAGCCTTTTTGGTCAATTTGGAGACAAAGTCAATGATTGAAATGAGCACTTGGCAGCCAAATTCGTGGACAGTATTTTTAGGAAGGTGTTCCCTTCATTTATGGGCCCTTACCTCGAATTCTCCACCATCACCTCGGAGTTCAAGGGCCACCAAATCAATTAGCACAAGGGCATCCAAGCAAGTCAAGTAGGACTGCTGTTAACTACAAGTTTTGGCAGCCGAGTCCATAAAGTTTATGAGGACTGTTGGGGTCCTCAATTTGTATAAATAAGAGGGCTTAGGGCCTCATTTTGGGTTAGCCGATAGTTAGTCATTTTGGTTAGCCAGTAGTTCATCACTTTGTAGGCAGAAGCTAGCTAGTTTGTAGTTCGACTTTAGTCTTTCTTTAGGCAGTAGTTTAGCTCTGCATTTAAGCACATTTTCAAGTTTTCCTTGTGGACAGTTTTTGGAATGTAACTATTCTTTTCTTGCTCAATAAAGATGAATCCAGCTTTGCACCAGCTCTAAATCTCTCTTAGGAGGCTGTAGCTCTTGGGTTTGGGCCCATCTCAAGTGCCCAATACCTCCTTTGTTTACTTTCATGTGTCTTTGCTGCATTCTTAGTATAAAATCTGCTATTTAGATTTAAATCTTGTTTTGTTATTTAGGTTGTTTTTTATGGTTAAAGTAGCTTTTCATGCTCAGATTTAGTTGATAGGTTGTTAACAGAAAAATCTTCAAGAAAAGGGCCATCAAACATCTGTGGTTTCATCTCTCCCTCAGTGGGATCAGGAGCTGTGACTAGGATGACTTTGCTGCCCACAAAAACACTGATTTTGCTTTGCCATGCAATCACTAGCGTTTGATTTTCATGTGTAGAAGTTGGTTAGAAATTCAGAATTTCGTTTTAATACTTGCATGGGATAAAATACATGGTTTCATTGCATGTCGCACTTCTGTTCATTCTCTTTACTGGCAGCTAGCATATTAGGTCAATGTAACTAGGTCTTTGAATTTACAAGTCTTTGCTGATTCAGATTGGAAAAACAACTTCCAGAGCATCTATACCACTTTTTCATCTGCTTATTCTCCATCAGCACCATCCACTCCACCTTCTACTTAGAATCTGTGCCTCACGTTTGCCATTTTCTCCCAAAACCCTAATTTTTGTGCAACATTGCTTCAGTCTTCCTTGAACAAATCCCACCATCCTTGCCACTCCTCAGCTCCATTCCCCAAGTCTTGGACCTCTTCACACCCGTATTTCACCTCCATACCCATTCTTCCATCTTTTTCCCTCCATCTATGATCCAAAATCCCATTTCTGAACATCCTGTAGAAATTTCTGAACATCCTGTAGAAATTCCTCAACATCCTATAGAACCCCTGCAGACTTCCTGTAGAAGCTCATGAATGAGGTTTCTTGAAGGAAAAACTCTATGAAACTCTCGAGAAGGGTGCTAGGGACCCCTTAGGCCCTCTCTGAACCTTCCCGACCTCTTCCAAGAATTTCCTCTCGCCGATCCACCTCTGCACAGTCAAACACCAGTTAAAAGCACATGCATAATAATCCTACAAAATCATTCAAAAATACAAAAAGATGCTTTCTTCAGATTTCATTATAAAAGTAGCTTCGACACATGCATTTTACCTTCTGAAGTCAATGGCATCTCATTCAGTAGCTTGCATCTTCCTTCTTGCATCAGTAGGACTAGCTGGTAGAATTAGGGTTTGCTAGGGTTTGTGTTTCGTTTTGGCTTTCAGTTTCTTTCCGCAAGTAGATTAGCTTCCTTTGAGTTAGCTTTCATCCATCAGTTAAAAAGCTTCTTCTGAGAGCTCATAGAAGTTGGCTTAAGCTCCTAGCAGACTTGTGCTAGCTAACCAAGTGACAGCTGCGGCAAGAGCTAGTACTTGTGCATGCATCATCGTTGCTTCCAAGTTTGTTACGAACTACCGGGTTGATAAAATTAAAGAAGGGAGTCATAGGAGTTGCAGCATTATTGCTGCAATACTGGGGCACACCATCTTTTTGGCGCCGTTGCTGGGGAAGCGTCAGAGTATTGGTGATTGCTGCTCTTCTTCTATTTTCTACTACAACCTTCTGCTAAGTAGTCTATTTCATTTCCATTATGCAATTTCATTTCCGCAAAAGTAGATTAGACATTTCTCACTTTCATAGATTAGAATTTCAATTCCGCAATTTCAATTCTGTAACGTAGATTAGAATTTCAATTCCGCAATTTCCATTCTGCAAGCGTAGCTTAACATTTCATTCCTTTAATTTCCATTGAGCAAAATAGATTAGTCCTTTCCTGGTTTCATTTCAATTCCACATTTTCATTTCAGCAAGATAGTTAGTTGCAGTTCAATCTATTTTAGTTTTGCAGGTACAAGAAGAAAAATACAAAAATCAACCAAAAACATTTTTCTTTCATGCCTTGTAGGAGTAGAGATAAGTTAGAAAAATGATTGCACAACACCCCCACTGCTTCACACAGCCAACCTTCTCTCTTCTTCAATGGCTGTGATTAAAAAACCCTTAGGTGGACAACAAGACATATTTGAAGAACCTCAAGGGAAGAAGAAGAAGAAAACATTCCTTTGGAGCAAATGGTTGCAAATAGAAATGTTGGGAGGAGTACCTTGTCCAAGAACGGATTTGCAAATCAAATGGAAGATTTCAAGAGTGATATGAGGCAGTTTCTTGCCATGTAACTGGATACCTTGCAGATCCAAAGGAAGCAAGAGGAAGCCAAGAGGGCTTTGACCATCTTTTGTCCCAAGTGCACTAGAAAGCATTCTAGGAACGAATGTCCATTGTACTCCATAGAAGTGTGTTTTGTCTGTGAAGAATACCATCCTACAGATCAGTGCCCTTCCTTGCCTGGAATTAAAGCTGCATATTAAAGGGCTAAAGAAGTCACTGAACCACTCTATTTCATGAACCAAAGGAGGTCACATGGACCTAGAACCTACCAGGAGGGAATGCAATAGACATTCGAGACCTATTACGACCGCTATCAAGCCACTTTCATGCCTTCTTGGGGTCCCCCTGCTCATCCTTCCTGGTTCACACCTCCTCCTTGTTCCTTCACAGATCCATATTATGCCCAACCAGCTGCTCATTCATTTCACTCTTATGTTCAGCCACAACCTCAGTGGAATGCACCTCATCAGGGGTGGAGGCCCCAGTACAACACTCCTCTTGCTCTTTTTCCTCCACCACATGCTCAACCGCAACCATCGCCTCCTACACCACCAAGGCAACCCCAAATGCCTGCCCAACCACAACCCCATCCACATCCATCTCAAATATACACCTCCACTCAACCACACGTACCAACAGTCCCAAAAACATTACAATGGAGTAGCTCAATCAATTGCAAGCTGAGGCACACATGTCAAAATGAACCTATCTTGAGCTCAATGAATCTTCACATTAGCTCAGGAAGAGTATTGCAAAAAAGAGATTATCTTGAAAGCATTGAAGGACCACATCCAACAAAAGAAGATTCAAAAGAAAAGATCAAAGAACCATGGGCTGCACTTGATGAAGAGAAGACATCAAAATCAGAGATTGAGAATGCTCCCTCATAGTTACCATCAAATCCTCCATGTACTCAAGAGAAAGATCAACAAAAAGAGGAAGATGTGAAGGTCATGATAGAATAAGATATGGAGAATGATGCAGATCAGAAAAAGGACCAAGGATATCAGAGCTACATTGAGATATGGTTTCAGATGGTCACTAAGTTGTAGCGGTACTCTCTTCCTCAGCTATGTTTGATCCCTTCAAAGTCAGATCATTTGGTCTCTGAAATCCGGATAGTTGTCAAAGCATGTATTTTAAGCCTCCACATCATTTTGTCCCTAATCTCGATGTGCACATGGCTCCATTGGAAGTATTCTTATACTTGAGAACGATTTTGTTTTTCAAGTAGGGTAGGGTAGAAAAAAAGAGAGAAAAAAACAGAAAAAAGAAAAAAGGAAAAAATAAAAAAAAAAATGGAAATAAGAGGAAAAATCTAAGGTGAAAACCTCCTCAGAGGTGCCTTAGATTGGCTCATTGATTGAAAACCTCCATGAGGCGATCAATGGGTTGAAAAAAGAGATAAGAAAAAATAATAAGATCCTTGGGTGAAAACCTCCCTTGGAGGCGCCTAGGGCAGGCAATTAGGGTGAAAACCTCCATGAGGCGCCCTAGTTGTTTTTCAAAAAAAAAGAGAAAAAGAAAAATAAAAATAAACCTAATTTGCATTGACTAATTGCAAGTTGCAAGAGGGACATTGTAGGTTAGGAGGATCGCTCAAAACAAAGACAGAGGAAGTTCTAGGCTTTCTACAGGAAGCTACAGGCATTTCTACAGGAAGTTCTGTATCTCTACAGGAAACATCCTGTAGAACCTTTGGACGAACCAAATTCAATTTTAAAAGGGAATCTGATGGTGGGAATCTGTTGGTTAGGCCTACAAGCACCTCTGTGTCCATCCCTCGCCTTTCTCCATCATTTTTCCACTTCATTGTGCTTCTAAATTGTGCTTCTACAATTCTACAGGAAGTTCCTGTAGAAATTGTAGGAAGCTAGAAATGGATTTCAAAAAGGTGGTTTGGCGAACATGGTAGCTTCCTCAAGGGTTCAGAAGTCCTCCTGCAATCTTCAAACTCCTCCTCCATCATCTTCATACCTGCATCACAGCCCAAGTTCATTTTTCTTACCATGCAACAAAACTACAGAATGGCTTGAAGCAAAAATACCTAGAACATAATTTTTTTTTTGCCCTAACTTAAAAACCATGCATCCATTTGAAAAACTGTTTTACGGGAAATCATACAGGGGTGATGGCAACATGCCTGAGCAGTTTTAGCCAATTCCGGTGCACGGTTTCTAAGAAATCAGCCTCCATCACCATCATCCATTTTTGCATTTTCTCCATATCCATGCATCTGTTTCAAAACGTGTTTCATGGGGAGATGCATATGGGTGATAGTAACCTACCCAAGCAGTTTCAGCCAATTTCAATGCACGGTTTCCGAGAAATTGATCTCTGAAATCTTCAGCCATTTTCCATTTTTCTCGAAATATGTGCATCCCTTGTTCGCAATTTTGCTATGGGAGGTGCATCATGATGATAGGAACATGCTCAGCAATTTTCAGATTGATTCGATCTATCGTTTGGGAGCAATGGCGAAAACAAGTTTCGGTCCTGTGAAAATTCAGTGGCAGTAGCTTGAGGGTGCAGATCTGAGCATGGAAATGAACTTCTGCAACATGCATCCACGCAGAGGACACCTGCACAAGGAAAAAAAACAAAAATCATCAGCCAAGCCATCATGCAACCAAATAAACCAGTGCATGCAGCAATGACTAGCCACAGCACCTCACAGCAGCCATTTGACTTCAAGTACGTGATTGAAACTCGTTCTTCTATTGCATAAATCTAATTTAAAAACTGCATGAATGAATGGAATGGTGGAATTAAGCCACAAATATAGCAAGCTTAAGCTGATTTCCTTCTCTAGCACTCAGCCGGAAGTCACACAGTACACGTGGATAGCTGACTTACGTGAAAATTAAAGCAACCAAAAGTGTTGGCCGTTTAAACCTCAGTTCAATTCACGACAGTAATTACAGGGGGGAAACACACAGTTTAGGAACAACACTTCCAGTTGCATGTGGCCACGTACACTTGGCCACTTCACTCTCTCACGTAAATCACGCTGAAATTAAATGATGCTCGGCTGAAATTCTCACCACCCTCTGTTCAACTGTGTTCATAACTAGAGCACACGTCCACCACATCCATATCAGTTAACTAGTGGTCCTCTGCAAGATTCCTGCCTGGTTTCTCGAGATTTCTGCCGTTTCTTAAAAAATTCCCGCCTGTCGCGCTCTACAGGCGTTTCTACAGGAAGTCTTCTACAGGAAACACAGAAAACAACCTTCCAGAGCAGAAAAGCCTGGATTTTTCTTCGACAAATTGGAGTTTCAAAGGGAGGTAGGCTCGAACATGCCATCCCCATGCTTAATTTTCGAAAGGTGGTGAATTATCTCGTTTGAAGTGAAAAATATTGGAACCAATATGCCTGTGGGTCCAGATAGTGTTTTGCTTATATAATACACAGAATTTCTTTTGAATGGTGCTGCGTCATATTCGCCTCCATGGTTCCTGCCAGAAAACTCTCCCCATTTTAATGACAAACCACTGTAACACTCACCTGTGCACATATCCAATCTTTGTTTTGTTACTGTTACATGGTTGGTGTAAAAATTAGCTCTGCACTTTGTCTGTGAGAGCTTAATTCTTGTTGATCAGTCGAGTTTTTGGGTAGCAACAATATTATAACCAAGGAATTGGTGAAAGGAGAGATACAACCAACGGAGAAATCTTGTCCTAAGAGTCAAGGAGGAAAGCCATATCAGAATTCTCCTTCTGATCAGAGCACAAGCCAAAACAGGGCATTATATCCAAATTCTGGTCAAGGAACTCACTTCATCCAGCAGTGAGGAAAAGGAGCAAATTGAGGCAGAGAGGAAAATAGAGGGGAAGAAAGCTAAGGGTAAGAAAATCTAGGGCAGACCAACAATGAAACCATCACAAGGAAAGCAAGAGGAAAAGCAAGAAAGAAAAAGGAGGATGAAACAGAGAGAAAAAAACCAGTTTAGTCCTTGGAAACTATTGCAGGTTGCAGGAACACAATGCGGAAAGGGGGCCTCCCAACACAAGCAGAAGGGTCCCTACCAAGTTCCCGTGCATCCTCACATCCATCCCCTCCATGAACACTCATTTTTTTCAGGATCTAGACACAATTTAGTCATGGTTCAACCTTCTACAGGAAGCTACAGGACTTTCTATAGGAAGTTATGTATTTTTACTAGAAACATCCTGTAGAGCTTTTTGGGCAGGCCAGAATCGATTACGGAGAGGTATTGAAGCTTGAAATCTGTTGAGGAGGCATGCAACCACTCTTTTCTTCCATCCACCACTTGTTCCATCTCCTCTCACCACCATTGTTATCATCTGGTTGAATATACCTACATCGTCATACCAGAACCCTGTTTTATCAGATAGGAATTTGTTTTTTTAAGTGAAAAATAAAGCATGCAGAGGTCCACACACCTTACCTATCAAGGCACCCTCAGGACCCTTCATCTATGAATGCAACTTTGTTTTTTTAAGCATGCACCCCAGGAGAAGAAATGACTACACGATGTCCTACAGGAATCCTGTAGCAGTTGATCCGGCTAGAGCACATACCATGGAGACACCAGCAGCTCACATCAAACGAAGCTAGTGCAGGCAACATTCACCATTAGAGAGTCGGGTCTCAAGGTCTTGGAACCAGCATCAGCAAAAATTGAAGAAGAAGACACCCCCAACCATGCAAGCCAAATCAGGAAGTGTAAAAACGGCTTCTACAGGAAGCTAGAAATCAGCTACAGGACTTTCTACAGGAAGTCCTGAAAAATGGAAGCAGAAGGAGAAATCAGCCAAAATCCTAGCTAGGGAGGCAGCAGCTATGCTAGCCACCCTAAGTACCTCTCCCAAGCTAAAGGAGAAGTGAAAGAGGGAACTTCCACTATATTTTAAGGCAAGAAAGGGCATGCAAATAAGAACTGGCAGACCCCAAACCACAGTCAAAGAAGCAAATTTTCATTGAAGACACAAAAGCTAAACAAAAGGACGAGCCTCCTTCAAGGATGTCCATCACTTGTGAATGAGGAAGCCAAAAACCTTCACTAGAAGAGAGAGAATTCAGATAATGGACTTAAAAAAAGTTCTACAGGACGCTGAGACAGTTCTACAGGAAGTTGAGAATTCTCTAGGAAAAGAAGCACATGCAGTGGGAAGAGGCAAAGAGAAAAGCATGGTTTCATGACAGAAAAGAGCACATCACTTCAGAAGCTTGGCATGACAGGGAGGCCACCAGGGCCATCAAAGATGAGGAGATGGACTAGTTGCTCAGAGGATGAGCAACACTTTCAGTAGCGGGGTGATGATGAGCCCCAAAAATGGATAATTATTTGGGCTCATTCAACCTCCTAATTCGACTTAATCCACCATTCTCATTAGTTTATTGCATGTTTTTTATTATATTTATGCTAATAGAGTGAATTTGGTTAGTCATTATGCCAACAAGTCTAATGTGTGCTTTGTGTAGCCTTTTTGTTCAATTTGGAGACAAAGTCAATGGTTGAAATGAGCAATTGGCAGCCAAATTCATGGAGAGTACTTTTAGGAAGGTGTTCCCTTCATTTATGGGCCCTTACCTCAAATTATCCACCATCACCTCAGATTTCAAGGGCCACCAAATCAATTAGCACAAGGGCAGCCAAGCAAGTCAAGTAGGACTGCTGTTAACTACACGTTTCGGCAGCCAAGTCCCTAAAGTTTATGAGGACTGTTGGGGTCCTCAATTTGTATAAATAAGAGGGCTTAGGGCCTCATTTTGGGTTAGCCGATAGTTAGTCATTTTGGTTAGCATTAGTTAGTCACTTTGTAGGCAGAAGCTAGCTAGTTTGTAGTTTGACTTTAGTCTTTCTTTAGGTAGTAGTTTAGCTCTGCATTTTAGCACATTTTCAAGTTTTCCTTGTGGATAGTTTTTGGAATGTAACTATTCTTTTCTTGCTCAATAAAGATGAATCCATCTTTGCACCAGCTCTAAATCTCTCTTAGGAGGCTGTAGCTCTTGGGGTTGGGCCCATCTCAAGCGCCCAGTACCTCCTTTGTTTACTTTCATGTGTCTTTGCTGCATTCTTAGTATAAAATTTGCTATTTAGATTTAAATCTTGTTTTGTTATTTAGGTTGTTTTTTATGGTTAAAGTAGCTTTTCATGCTTAGATTTAGTTGATAGGTTTTTAACAGAAAAAGCTTCAAGAAAAGGGCCATCAAACATCTGTGGTTTCACCTCTCCCTCAGTGGGATTAGGAGCTGTGACTAGGATGACTTTGCTGCCCACAAAAACACTGATTTTGCTTTGCCATGCAATCACTAGTGTTTGATTTTCATGTTTAGAAGTTGGTTACAAGTTCAGACTTTCGTTTTATTAGTTGCATGGGATAAAATACATGGTTTCGTTGCAGGTCACACTTCTGTTCATTCTCTTTACTGGCAGCTAGCATATTAGGTCAACGTAACTAGGTATTTAAATTTACAAGTCTTTTTTGATTCAGATTGGAAAAATGACTTCCAGAGCACCTGTACCACTTTTTCATCTGCTCATTCTCCATCAACACCATCCACTCCACCTTCTACTTAGAATCTGTGCCTCACGTTTGCCGTTTGCTCCCAAAACCCTAATTTTTGTGCAACATTGCTTCAGTCTTCCTTGAAGAAATCCCACCATCCTTGCCACACCTCAACTCCATTCCCCAATTCTTGGACCTCTTCACACCCCTATTTCACCTCCATACCCATTCCTCCATCTTTTTCCCTCCATCCATGCTCCAAAATCCCATTTCTGAACATCTTGTAGAAATGTCTGAACATCCTGTAGAAATTCCTGAACATCCTGTAGAACCCCTGCAGACTTCTTGTAGAAGCTCACGAATGAGGTTTCTTGAAAACCAAACTCTATGAAACTCTCAGGAAGGGTGCTAGGGATCCCTTAGGCCCTCTGTGAACCTTCCCGACCTCTTCCAAGCATTTCCTCTCACCGATCCACCTCTGCACAGTCAAACACCAGTTAAAAGCACATGCATAATAATCCTACAAAATCATTCAAAAATACAAAAAGATGTTTTCTTCAGATTTCATTATAAAAGTAGCTTAGACACATGCATTTTACCTTCTAAAGTCAATGGCATCTCATTAAGTAGCTTGCATCTTCCTTCTTGCATCAGTAGGACTAGCTGGTAGAATTAGGGTTTGCCAGGGTTTGCATTTTGTTTTGGCTTTCAGTTTCTTTCCGCAAGTAGATTAGCTTCCTTTGAGTTAGCTTTCATCCATCAGTTAAAAAGCTTCTTCTAAGAGCTCATAGAAGTTGACTTAAGCTCCTAACAGACTTGTGCCAGCTAACCAAGTGACAGCTGCGGCAAGAGCTAGTACTTGTGCATACAGCACCGTCGCTTCCAGGTTTGTTACGAACCACTGGGTTGATAAAATTAAATAAGGGAGTCCTGGGAGTTGCAGCATTATTGCTGCAATACTGGGGCCCACCAGGGGGGGAATTGGAAGGTGTGTGACAAGCCTGTGGGTATAGATGGGCACCTTTCAACAGGGAAATAACCAATCATGGGCAGTGTTCTATCTAATTTGTCACCTGAAAAAGAATTGATAGACATTTCACAATCAAAGTCAGTTGCAATGGATCCCATTTCCATTAAGAATTCATTCATTGATTTTGTTGAGGCCATTACTCCTTCACCCATCCACCAGAAAGTCACCACTGAGAAGAAGAAAACAACTAAATAAAAAATAATTCCTCCTTGTTCACAATCATCTCTCGGCCTTTAGAAGGCATTTCGTGAGGAATCAAAGTCACAGGGTCCTTTGGATCCTCAGGACAATGTTGGGGATCACATGAATCTGACGCGCACTAGCCTGTAGGCCCTTAGAGGGGGGATGCATGTTTTACATGGTCACTCATGATCCTCATCTCCTTAAACATTAGAGGCTTAGGAGCAACCCATAAAACCTGCTCTCTTAAGGATATGATTAATATCCATCGTCCGATGATGGTTTTGTTACAAGAGACCATGGTCTCGAGAGAAACATCATGAGATTCTTTGCTAGAAATGTGTCCATATTGGTTTGTATGTGCTTTTAGTGCATCGAGACAATCTGGTGGCTTTGCTATCCTTTGGAACCCGAGGGAAATTAAAATTGAGGCTTATCTTTCATTTGCATGAATTATTTTATTCGTCTATGTGAAGGGTAACAATTCTCAGATTCAGATAATCAACTCATATGCACCATACAAAGGTCAGAAAATATATTGGGATCACATTGAAAATTGTGGCTTTCTGGAACTTAAATCTTTGATTGTGGCTAGGGATCTAAATTTCACTCTTGGGTCTAAGGAAGTATGCGGAAACAGTGCTGTGAATGACCATCTTGAATCATATTTCAATGGGCTCATAGATTCTAACAATCTGTGTGACATTCCACATTGCTCCTTGGCTCTGACTTGGCACAATGGTCACTATTGGGCTATGGGAATCTCTAAACGACTTGAACATTTCTTGGTTAATTCACATTTGGAAGGGAGCATGTCTGGGATTCGTACAACTATCTTACCCATCAATATTTCTGATCACTAGCCTATCTCATTGTCATGGGAAGGGATGATAGATCAACGAGCATATCCATTTAAATCATGGTTGGCTAAAGGATAAATCATTTGTGGAATTGGTTCATAATCATTGGAATAATCACAGGAACTCCGAGGACCAGGGGGCTTTGCATGGACCGGGACAAAAATTGAAGTCATTGAAAGTATTTGTGTGTGCTTGGGTAAGTGAAAAAAAGAGGGAGCTTAGGAAGGAGCTAATGGTCATTGAAGACACACAAATGAGGCTATCGGATCTGAATGACCCACAATATTTTTCTGCGTCATATAAGAGGAAATTCCTTGCATTGGAGAGTTAGAAAAGGCATATTCTTCATTTGAGAGAAGAAGAATGGCGATTAGAGAGCACGGTCACATGGCTGACAACCGATGATAAAAATACCAAGTTCTTTCATAGGCACGCCACAAGCAGAAGAAAATAGATTTGCATTTGTGGACTATGGGATGAGGGAAATAATTATATCTCTGCCCAACCAACATTGGAGCAAGTGGCTGTCAAATATTTTATGACACAATTTGAAGAGAAGAATTGCTCATTCACGGATGAAAGGGTCTTCTTAAATCAGATGCTAAATATGTTCAATGATGTTGATAACCAAACCCTAGGGAGACCAATTTAGATGGAGGAAATTGAAGGATCTATGAAGCCTAGTGCCAAGGAGAAGAGCCCTAGTCTTGGGGCATGGGGCATTGAACTCTTCATACATTTTAAGAAATTGATGGGGCACAACATTCTGGCGGCAATGGATGAATCCGAGACTAAAGGATTCATTCCAGGGGCAATCAATGCCACATTTATTTCTCTAATTCTGAAAAAGGAGAATCCTACAACATTTGCGAAATACATGCCCATTTCCCTTTGTAGTGTTATTTATAAACTAATATCTAAAATCATTACAAACATAATGAAATCTCCTTTATCCAAACACATTTCTTTGGAACTGTTTGGATTTTTGGATCAACCATTGATTCAAGCCGCAGTTGCAATCGCTCAAGAATGCCTTCATTCTATCAAGACCCAAAAATTAAATGCCAGTATTATGAAGATTGATCTCAGTAAGGCCTACGATTGCATTGATTGGGAGTTCTTGAGATTGGCACTATATAAGATTGGCATTAGTCACCAGAATATTAGATGAATCATGCCATGTGTTGTGATGACAAATTTTTCTATCATCATCAATGGCCTACCCACCACCTTCTTCAAATAATCAAGGGGGATGCGACAGGGATGTGCCTTGTCTCCATTACTCTTCGTAATTGTAATGGACGGATTGAGTTGGCAAATAAAGGAAGCAAGGAATATGGGTTTGATTAAATGGATCAACGTAACATAACACATATATATTACTCACACGATGTTCGTGGATGATCTGTTGTTGGGTGGCAAGAATAACAAAGAAGAATGGAGTCATATTTATGTTATTCTAAATATATTTGGTATGGCTACAGGTTTATTTATGAACAAAGGTAAACCAGTCCTTATCACAGATACACAAGTTGCAACATTTGTTATGGAGATTTGTCATATGTTTGAAATTGTAAAGATTCAGATATATGAAGGTTTCCAATACCTTATATACACACTGAAACCAAATAAATACAGAAATAAATATTGGGAGTAGCTGTTAAGAAAATTTGAGAAGAAAAATTATTTTGGAAAAATAAATGCCTTTCTCTAGGGGGCAGAATCACCCTTATTAAATCTATCCTACATAGCTTGTGAGTCTACTAGATACATTTGTATATACTACCAAAGGAAATAATTCATAAGATTGACAAAATTTCAGCTAGATTTTTATGGGAAGGTAGAAGCATAGGAAGGAAATGCCATCTGGTCCATTTGTCTTCCATTGTTCGACCCATTGAGAGTTGAGGATGGCGTATTATGGACACGGAACGCTTTAATATTTCATTGGTCACAAAATCATGTTGGCGGGCATTATATGGTACATGTATTTGGCAAAAACATCATGAAAAGGAAATACATACATAATTGTGATTCCACACAATGGATTAGAGATGTGGATAAGGTACAAAAGGGTGTGTCATTCACTTGGTGTAGTATGATGAAAACTAAATAGTGCTCCTTGCTGGAGCAATGGTTTTAAGATTTAGGTTGGTTTGGATGCCATCAAGGGTATGGATGGATACCACTCACTTTTTTCCCCATTGATTTATCAGTTAGCTAAAGAGGGTATTACCCATATCTCGCAGGTTGCAGCTGATCTAAACAACACCTTGGGTACATGCACATGGTAGAGTGCAGTTACTATGGGATTGATGGGGAGTTGGGGCATAGAATGGAAGGATTACATCCAATGCTTATATCAAACTGGAGCCTTTCTGTACGAAGTAGAGGATAAATTGTGTTGGGTGAGCACACTAAAAAAGGGATAGATTGCTACTAAGGATATATACTCCAGATTTCATGTAGATAAATTTGAAGGAAGGTTCCAGTAGTTTCAAAAAATATGGTATTGGGACATACCCATGAAGCTAAAATGTTTCAATTGGCTCATCGTCTAAAACAAAGTGCTCACTTGGGACATATTATTTCATAGAGGCGAGCATGGACCATGCATTTGTTCACTATGTTGGGCTGACATGGAGGACTCCATCTATTTATAAAATGTCCATTTTCATGTGCTATTTGTTATGGAGTAATGTCTCTACTCAACATCAAAGGTAGGTGGCGACAGGAATCAATTGATGGAGTTATATCTTCTTGGTTCAACACACATAAACAACACTCCACGTTACCATTCTATATTTTATGGGGGATATGGGGATGCATAAACAAAAATCTCTTTGAGCAACAAGAACCAGGAATTAGGACAACTATTATTAAGACTACTGCATACTTTGGGGAGATTGGACCAAGTATTAGGAAAGTCCACAGAGGTAATCCCAAGTATATTGACATTTGAAGTGAAATTCCAGTGGGATTCTTTGATGGGGCGAGCATACAAACGAAATGTGGGTGCGAGGCATATATAGTAATGGAAACAAGTAAGTTTTATCCCTTTTGGTGGGAAGGAGGAAGTGGTACAAACAGTCGAGCAAAAATCATAGCATTATGGGGGACACTTCTATGTGCAAAATGGTTGGGTATTGAGTCCATAAAGATATTCGGGGACTTAAAAAGTGGCATTGAATGGGTACAAGGATTCACTCAATTCAATCCAATCAATCTTTCTGCGTGGATGAGGCATATATGAAATATGGAACAGAACCTTCGATAGATTACATATGGGCTTGTGTATCGGGAACAGAATGAGGTTGCAGACATGTTATAAAAAAGGGGCATTGTAGTAGAAACATATTTGATTTACTTTCATGCTTTCCTGTAGGGTGCAGTAATTAATGAAGGAGCTATTAAGATCCAGGATGAGGGGTAGAGTCACAAAGAATTAGAAGTTCGCTAACAGATTTTCAAAGTAGTATCATAGGGGACAATGGGGATAAGATAGGTTAGTAGGAATATGCTATAAGTTTTTATTTAATGTAAAGTGACAAACAAGTGAAAGGTATTTTGTGAAAGATATATAAGAGAAACAAGTCATCGTAATTACCTTTTTTTTTAATGAAAAATGATGTTTTTTCGAATAAAAAAAGAAGAAAAGACACACAAACTTACACATCCCCTCTTCCTGAGCTGAAAAACACAGACTTACACATCCCCTCATGCTGAATTGTAGAATAAACTTCTCGGCTCAATAATTTTGCTTGAACGAGAGTTGCTATCACAATAACAATACATTAAGAAACTATTTATTAAACCTCAATCTGATTTTATTTTATCATTACTCCATGGAACCTGGATACACTACAAAACGATAGAAAGTGATATAAGGACACACACGATCTTCTTGGAAAGTTGAAAGTGAAATACAGACACACGAACTTCTTCAAAATTTTGGCGACGTAATTAATTGGTCAATCCGTCAATGTAGTCGATGCTAGTGGACTGCAAGCATGAATTGCCTTGTATGAATTTTACCACCGTAAATTTGCTCGCCTCTTGAAAACTTTTGATCACTTGATACCCATGCCATTTCACACGGATTCCAGTAGTGGATCTTGGTCCTGTATTAATATCTTCTCCATAATACAAAGTTTTCAAAGAAAAAGCTCCATCCCATACCTGTTAGAAATATTTAGGAAATTTAATTTTCATAGAGGGGTAGAGAGCTATGATTTTCGCTAAGCTACTTTTAGGCAGCTAGCTTCGTGCACCACAAAGCTACTTTTTCACAGATACCTTCGCACACCGTGGAGCTATTTAAGAGACTTAATGAATAATATTCATTCATGACACAAATAACAAAGTAGGTTTGGAGAAACACAATAAAAACTTAGTATTAAATTTTAAAACATGAAAATACGTTCGCATGAGGCTGTGGCTCATTCACTAAGTAAAAACTAAAATTTCATCGCAGAATAACACACAGTAAAATATTGTAATTGTTGTTTTCACGCGCCGACCAAAATTCGCTCCACCATTTCCCCCCAGGGACTTGCGTTCTCTTTTTCTCTAAACTCTTTCTCTCTAAACTATTACAAATTGACTTTTACATTCATATATAACTCAACATATAATTTTACATTTAATTCATGACAAAGCATAGTAATTAATGTGATGTTTTTGTTGAGTTTAATCAGAATCACGCAGGTGTTTCTGGAGTGTCGACAATAGTCTCTGAATAAATGCTTGCACATATCTATTTACCAAAGTACATTGACTTATTTAAATTCCTTGCTTTGTTTTAGAATAGTTCATGCATGGGTTCAGTCCTTCAATCTTCAAACAGAGACACAACCTACAAAAATACATCTGACAAGTATGGCTACTGTCTGGCTGTTTATTGCTTTGGTTGGGATTATTATTTCCAGCACTCCCCCTTAATCACAATTGTCATCATTGATAATCCCCAAACAATTTATGAGAAAAACAAAACTTTCACCTGCCAATGGCTTTGTGAAAATATCGTCAAATTGTTCCTGTGACTTGTAGTGCTGCAACACAATTTCATCATTGTCAGTCAACTCTCTAGTAAAATGATATTTAGCATTAATATGCTTGGTCCTCTTGTGGAAGGCAGAATTATTTGACAATGCAATTACTGAGGTGTTGTCATAGAAAATAGTTGTCGCTCCCTCTTGGTCATGACAAAGGTCCCTCAACATCCTTCTCATCCAAAATACCTAACATGCTATTGCTGCTGCTGCGACATATTCAACTTCTGCTGTTGACAGTGAGAATATTGTATGCTTCTTGGAGGCCCATGAAATGGCTCCAGAACCCATATGAAAAACATATCCTGACGTGCTCTTTCTGTGATTGACACTGCCTTCCCAATCACTGTCAGTGTAACCAACCAACCTGAAATCATTTGTTGCGTGTATAAAATGCCATATTGTTTTGTCCCATTGACATACCTCAGAATCCTTTTCGCTACTTGCCAATGTGTCTCCTTGGGTGTCTCCATGAACCTTGACACCAAACTTACTGCATACATTATATTCGGCCTAGTTGTAGTCAAATAAATCAAGTTTCCTATCATGCTTTTGTATAATGTCGGATTGACATTGCTGCTACAGTATTGTTTGCTCAACTTCAACCCTATGACAGTTGGAGTTGGTGCGAACTTGCTATTTTTCATTTTAAACCTCCCAAAAATTTTTGCCACATACTTTCTTTGAGAGATAAAAATGCCATTTTCTATTTGCTTCACTTCTATGCCCAAAAAATATCTTAACAATCCTAAGTTCGTCATTTCAAATTCACTCTTCATGACTTGTTTGAAATCAGCGATGAGGAAATCATCACTGCCTATAAAAATCAAATCATCTAGATATAAGATGACAATGAGAATCTTACCTTCGCTCTCTTTGATGTAGAGAGTAGGCTCACCATCACATCTTTCGAAACTATTGTCCAACAAGTAAGCATCTATCCTGCTGTACCATACGCGCGTTGCTTGCTTCAACCCATAAAGAGCTTTCCTAAACCGATATACTTTGCCTTTTTCGCCTTAAATCTCATAAACAAGTGGTTGCGCAACATACACTTCTTCTTTCAGCACTCCATTCAAGAATTTTGATTTTACGTCCATTTGATACACTCTCCATTTGTGCTACGCGGCAATTGCCACAACTGCACGCACTGTCTCCATCTGCATGACTATCATGAACATTTCCGTGTAATCTCTTCCATGCTGCTACTTGTATCCTTTGACAACTAACCTTGCTTTGTGCCTTTCAATCTTTACCTCAATGTTGCTTTTGGTCTTATAGACCCAATTCACTCCAATAACATGTTTTCCTTTCGAAAGGCTCACCAAATCCCACGTGTCAATCCTTTTTATTGCTTCTATTTCTTCCTCCATTGCTGCAACCCATTTTTCTTCTTTGACTGCATCTTGAAAGTGGATTGCGTCATCTACATCACAAAATAATGCAAATAAGGAATTTAGACCTACGCCACTATCAACTTCATCTTGCTCATAAATTTCATTTAAATTTATGAACTTTGGTCTTCTTGTGCTTGCTGAAGATGGGCTCGACCTGTCACTTGGTGTCATGCTTTGCTGTGTGCTTGGAGAAGCACTTGCTTGGCTACATGAAACTTTCCTATTATTTGTTGATGGCGTTGCTTGCTACCTGCTTTTCTGTGTTGAATGGGAGTAGAGGGAGTCATTGTTGAGGAATTACTTGCTGCTGTTAATTCCTCTTTGTCCTCATGTTGTATGCATGCTTTGACATTGACTGTCTTTTATAAACATCCATCCCATGCTTCCTCTTCTATGAACTGCACATCTCTATTGATTAAGAGCTTCTTGGTTGATGGATTGTAGAGCTCGTATGCCTTGGATTCATCACTGTATCCAACAAATATATATTTCTCCCCCTTTTATCCAACTTGTTCCTTAACTCATCAAAGACATGTTCATACACCACACATCCAAAAAATCTCATGTTAGTGACATTTAGTTTTCTTCCACTCCATGCCTCTTCAGGAACAATGTTCTAGGCGCCTTTGGTTGGAAACCTATTCAATATTTATGCTGCACAAGCGACAACTTCAGCCCAACAGTCATTTGGCAAATGCTTCACCTTCAGCATACTCCTTTCCATCTCCACAATGGTCGTATTTTTCCTTTCTACCACACCATTTTGCTGCGGTGTATATCTTGTTGTAAATGGCTTGTGAATTCCAAGCTCCCTACAAAATTGAAGGAAGTCATTTGAGATGTATTTTCCACCTCTGTTTGTCCTAAGGACTTTGATGTAGTGTCCACTTTGCTTTTGAACAAGTGCCTTGTATTAGAGAAAGCGCTCAAACACTTCACTTTTCTACTTTAGGAGAAAGACCCATGTCTTCCTTGTGTAGTCATATATGAAGGTCAATACATAGTGATTGCCACCAATTGGTGGTGTTAGCATTGGTCCATATAAATCTGAGTGGTAATCTCCAAAGGTGCGTTTGCCCTCACTGACTTTCCTGCTGGAAATGTCTCTCCATGTTTCTTGCCCAAGATACATCCTTCACATATGATGTTTGGTTTTTCTATGAGTGGTCGTCCCTTCACCATGCCTTTCCTATGTAGCAAATTCAAACCTCCAAAGTTGAGATGTCCAAATCTCAAGTGCCATAACTAGTTTTCATTGTTTACCTCTACTTCAAATTTACTTATGTGACATATGCCTTCTTTTCTTCCATTTTCTTGTGAGTTCACAGATAGTTGTGCTTGTGCATCTTCTCTCTAAAATTCTGATATTATTTTTAGGGGAAACATTCTATTGTTTGCCATATGAACCTTTGCAATTAGTTGTCTACTTGGAGGCTTATCTAAAATTGTGCACACATCATTGTTGAAGAAGATATTATAGCCTTTCTGCATGAGACGTCCAATGCTCATGAGATTATGCTTCAGACCGGGACAAAGTAAATGTCCGAGATGTATTTCTTGTCCCCCTTCTTTGTTATTATATTAACTCTTCCTTTTCCCATGAGAGAGACTTCGCTATCAGTCCCTAATGTCACTTCAGATTTCATACTTTCGACTAGATCAGAAAATGTTTCTATGTTTCCTGACATGTGGTTGCTACATCCTAAATCTAAATACCATATATCACTTTGTTTTTCTTGTGCTACATTACAAGCTAAAAACATGCTATCATGGTTCTGATTTTCTCTTATGAAATTTACACTTGGTTTGTTACTAATGTCATATTGCTTCTTTCTACATTCATTTGCATAATGACCACACTTCTTCCAGTAATGACACTGAACTTGAGATTTATCATACCTCTGGCCTTGTGCTTGATTTTGGCTTGGGTCTTGACTTGGATTTTGATTGTTGCCTCTTCCATTTGAGCTTGAAGGGTTGCTTCTTCCACCTCTGTGTGGGATTTTTCCTCTTCCTCTAGCATATGATCTTCCTCTCCCTCTACCTTGACCAAATGATACTTATGTCTTGAAGGCATGCTCCAATGAAGAGCTTGCTGCTTTATTCAGTCCATGTTCATGAAAAATCAATGATGCATTAAGCTCATCCACTGAGAACTATGAGGGATACTTTGTATCTTCTATGGCCACAACAATGGCATCAAACCTTGCTGGAAAACTTCTCAAAACTTTCTCAACTATTCTTCTTTCCTCAAGTGTCTCACCATCAGACCTAATTTTAGTAACCAACCCACTTATATCTGTAAATAATGAGTCTATATTCTCAGACATTTTCATACAAAGTGTTTCAAAATCTCTTCTCAACATTCGCAGCTTTACTGCCTTGATTTTTTCCATGCCTTGGTAGGCTATCTAAAGGGTGTCCTATGCTTGCTTGGACTTTGTTACTGCTACAACCCTTGGGAAAATACTTTCACGAATTGCTTGGAAAATATAAAACAAGGCTTTTGAATCCTTCTTCCTATTTTCCCTTAACACATCTTTTTCTTGTTGAGATAGGGCGTTGTATGCTGCTGCATCTGTTGGTTCTTGAAAACCATTCTCCACCAAAAAATGTCTTGAGAAGAAAACAGGGCCTTCATTGTAATAGCCCGATAATCAAAATTTTTGCCATTAAATTGAGGTATTTGAGGATTAGTCAAGCTTTTGCTTGATGTTGTCATTTCTAAGCGTAAAAAAAGTTTCTACCTGCTAGTAAATATGCTAAAAACAATCTTCCCTCGAAACAATTCTTAATGCTAGTAAAAACACTTGTTTTTACACTAACAATATTTAACCCACTCTAATACCATGTTAGAAATATTTAGGAAATTCAATTTTCGTGGAGGGGCAGAGAGCTATGAATTTCATGAAACTACTTTCGGGCAGCTAGCTTCGTGCACCGCAAAGCTACTTTCACGCAACTACCTTCATGCACCATGGAGCTATTTCAGAGACTTAATGAATAATATTCACTCACGAAAAAAATAACAAAGTAGTTTTGGAGCAACACAATAAAAACTTATTATTAAATTCTAAAACATGAAAATACATTCACATGAGGCCGCGGCTCATTCACTAAGCAAAAACTAAAATTTCATCGCGGAATAACGCACAATAAAACACTGTAATTGTTGTTTTCACGCGCCCACCAAAATTTGCTACACCATTTTCCCCCAGGGACTTGTGCTCTCTTTTTCTCTAACCTCTTTCTCTCTAAACTATTACAAACTGATTTTTAAATTCATATATAACTCAACATACGATTTTACGTTTAATTCATGACAGAGCAAAGTAATTAATATGATGTTGATGTTGAGTGTAATCAGAATCACGCAGGTGTTTCTGGAGTGTGGGAAATAGTCTCCGAATAAATGCTTTCCCATATCTATTTACTAAAGTAAATTGACTACTTTAAATTACTTGCTGCGTTTCAGAATGGTTCATGCCTGGGTTCAATCCTTCCATCTTCAAACAGAGACGCAACCTGCAAAAATACAATTGAAAAGTATGGTTGCTGTCAGGCTGTTTATTGCGATGATTGGGATTATTATTTCCAACACTCCCCCTTAATCACAATTGCCGCTATTGACAATTCCCAAATAATTTCTAAGATACACAAAACTTTCACCTGGCAATGCTTTTGTTAAAATATCAACAAATTGTTCCTATGACCTGCAGTGCTGCAACACAATTTCATCATTATTAATCAACTCTCTAATAAAATGATATTTAGACTAAATATGCTTGGTCCTCTTATGGAATTAGGAATTCTTTGATAATGCAATTGTTGAGGTGTTGTCACATAAAATATTTGTCGCTCCCTCTTGGTCATGACGAAGATCCCTCAACATATTTCTCATCCAAACTGCCTCATGCGCTACTGTTGTTGCTATGACATATTCAATTTCAACCCTATGACAGTTGGATTTGGTGCAGACTTGCTATTCTACATTTTAAACCTCTCCAAAATTTCTGCCATATACTTTGCTTGAGAGATAAAAATGCCATTTTCTGTTTGCTTGACTTCTATGCCCAAAAAATATCTTAACAATCCCAAGTCAGTCATTTCAAATTCACTCTTCATGAATTGCTTGAAATCAGCGATGAGGAAATCATCATTGCCTATAAAAATCAAATCATCTACATATAAGATGACAATGAGAATCTTACATTCGCTCTCTTTGATGTAGAGAGTAGGCTCTCTGTCACATTTGTCAAAACCATTGTCCAACAAGTAAGCATATATCCTGTTGTACCATGCACGCAGTGCTTGCTTCAACCCATAAAGAGCTTTCCTCAATCGATATACTTTGTCTTTTTGGCCTTCAATCTCATAACCAGGCGATTGTGCAATATACACTTCTTACAGTACTCCATTCAAGAATGTTGATTTTATGTCCATTTGATACACTCTCCATTTGTGCTATGTGGCAAACGCCATAACTGCGCGCACTGTCTCCATCTGCACGGCTGGCGCGGACGTCTCCATGTAATCTCTTCCATGCTGCTACTTATATCCTTTGACAACTAGTCTTAATTTGTGCCTTTCAATCTTCTATCAATGTTTCTTTTGGTCTTATAGACCCACTTCACTCCAATAACATGTTTTCCTTTTGGAAGGTTCACTAACTCCCATGTGTCACTCTTTTCTATTGCTTCTATGTCTTCCTCCATTGCCGCAACCTATTTTTCTTATTTGACTGCATCTTCAAAGTGGATAGAGTCATCTACATGATAAAATAATGCAAATAAGGAATTCAGACCTGCACCACTATCAACTTCATGTTGCTCATAAATTTCATTTAAATTTCTGAATTTTGGTCTTCTTGTGCTTGTTGAAGATGGGCTTGACATGTCACTTGGTGTCGTGCTTCAAGGTGTACTTGGAGAAGCACTTGCTTGGTTGTGTGAAACTGTCCTATTATTTGTTGATGGTGTTGCTTACTGCTTGCTTTGCTGCGCTTAAATAGGAGTAGAGGGAGGCACTGTTAAGGAATTACTTGCTGTTGTTAATTCCTCTTTGTCCTCATGTGGTATGCATGCTTTGACATTGATTGTCTTTTCTAAACTTCCATCCAGTGCTTCCTCTTCTATGAATTGCACATCTCTGTTGATTATGACCCTCTTGGATGATGGATTGTAGAGCTTGTATGCCTTGGATTCATCATTGTATCCATCAAATATATATTCCCCCCCCTTTCTGTCCAACTTCTTCCTTAACTCATCAGGGACATGTCCATATGCCACACATACAAAAACTCTCATGTGAGTGACATTTAGTTTTCTTCCACTCCATGCCTCTTTAGAAATAATGTTATGCATGCTTTTGGTTGGACATCTATTCAAGATATATGCTTCACAAATGACAACTTCAACCCAATAGTCATTTGGCAAATGCTTTGCCTTCAACGTACTCCTTCCCATCTCCATAATGGTCCTATTTTTCCTTTCTGCCACACCATTTTGCTACGGTGTATATCTTGTTGTAAATTGCTTGTGAATTCCATACTTCCTACAAAATCGAAGGAAGTCACTTGAGATGTATTCTCCACCATTGTCAGTCTTAAGGACTTTGATGTAGTGTCCACTTTTCTTTTCGACAAGAGCCTTGTATTGGCGAAAGCGCTCAAACACTTCACTTTTCTGTTTTAGGAGAAAGACCCATTTCTTCCTTGTGTAGTCATCTATGAAGGTTAATACATAGTGATTGCCACCAATTGATGGTGTCTGCATTGGTCCATAGAAATCTAAGTGGACAATCTGTAAAGGTTCCTTTGACCTCACTGACTTTCCTGCTAGAAATGTCTCTCTATGTTTCTTGCCCAAGATACATCCTTGACATATGTTGTCTGGTTTTTCTATGAGTGGCAGTCCCTTCACCATGCCTTTCCTATGTAGCAAATTCAAACCTCCAAAGTTGATATGTCTAAATCTCTAGTGCCATAACTAGTTTTCATCTTTTACCTCTGCTTGAAAGTTTACTTCTGCGACAGCTGCCTCTTTTCTTCCATCTTCTTGTGAGTTCATAGATAGTTGTGCTTATGCACCTTCTTTCTGCAAATCTGATATTATTTTTAGGGAAACATTCTATTGTTTGTCATTTGAACCTTTGCAATTAGTTGTTTGCTTGGAGGCTTATCCAAAATTGTGCACACATCATTTTTTAAGAAGACATTGTAGCCTTTCTGTGTGAGCTTTCTAACGCTTATGAGATTATGTTTCAGACCGGGGACAAAGTAAACATTTGAGATGTATTTCTTCTCCCCCTTTTCTGTTAAAAAAAAAACTCTTCCTTTTCCCATGAGAGAGACTTTCTTATTAGTCCCTAATGTCACTTTAGATTTCACACTTTCATCTAGATTAGAAAACATTTCTATGTTTCCTAACATGTGGTCGCTACATCCTGAATCTAAATACCATATAGCACTCTGTTTTTCTTGTGCTACATTACAAGCTAAAAACATCCTATCATGGTTTTGATTTTCTCTTGTGAAATTTACACTTGATTTGTTACTAATGTCATATTGCTTCTTTCTACATTCATTTGTATAATGACCATACTCCTTACAATAATGACATTGAACTTGAGATTGATCATACCCCTGACCTTGTTCTTGATTTTGGCTTGGGCCTTGACTTGGATTTTGATTGTTGCCTCTTCCATTTGAGCTTGAAGGGCTGCTTCTTCCACCTCTATGTTGGCTTCTTCCTCTTCCTCTAGCATATGATCTTCATCTGCCTCGACCTTGACCAAATGATACTTTTGTCTTGAAGGCATGCTCCAATGAAGAGCTTGCTTCTCTATTGAGTCTATGTTCATGAAAAATCAGTGATGCATTAAGTTCATCCACTGAGAACTGTGAGAGATCCTTTGTCTCTTCTATGGCCACAACAATGGCCTCAAACCTTACTCGCAAACTTCTCAAAACTTTCTCAACTATTTTCCTTTCCTCAAGTGTCTAACCATGAAACCTGATTTTAGTAACCAGCCCACTTAGATGTGTAAACAAAGAGTCTATATTTTTAGACTCTTTCATAGAAAGTGTTTCAAAATCTCTTCTCAACATTTGCAGCTTTGATGTCTTGACTTTTGTCATGCCTTCGTATGTTGTTTGAAGGGTGTCCCATGCTTGCTTCGACTTTGTTGCTACTGCAACCCTTGGGAAAATACTTTCTTGAACAGTTTGGAAAATATAAAATAGGGCTTTTGAATCCTTCTTCCTGTTGTTCCTTAATGCATCTTTTTCTTGTTGAGATACGACATTGGATGCTACTACATCTGTTGGTTCTTGAAAATCATTCTCCACCAAATCCCAAATGTCTTGAGAAGAAAATAGGGCCTTCATTGTAATAGCCCAATAATCATAATTTTTGTCATTACACTGAGGTATTTGGGGATTAGTCAAGGGTATGCTTGATGTTTCCATTTCTCAGCGTAAAAAAAACTTTTTACCTTTTGGTAAATATTCTAAAAACAGTCTACCCTCAAAACAATTCTCACTGCTAGTAAAAACACTTGTTTTTACACTAACAATATGTAACCTACTTTAATACCATGTTAGAAATATTTAGGAAATTTAATTTTCGCAGAGGGGGCATAGAGCTATGACTTTAGCGAAGCTACTTTCGGGTAGCTAGCTTCCTGCAACATGAAGCTACTGGAAGCTACTTTCAGGCAGCTAGCTTCCCGCACCATGAAGCTACACAAAGCTACACACTTTCGCGCAGCTACTTTCGTGCACCCCGGAGCTATTTCAAAGACTTAATGAATAATATTCAATCATGACAAAAAAAAAAAAAGATTTGGAGCAATACAATAAAAACTTAGTATTAAATTCTAAAACATTAAAATATATTCACATGAGGATGCGACTCATTCACTAAGTAAAAATTAAAATTTCATCGCGAAATAACACACAGTAAAATACTGTAACTGTTTTTTTCACGCGCCCACCAAAATTTGATCCATTATTTTCCCCAAGGACTTGGGCTCTCTTTTTCTCTAACCTCTTTCTCTCTAAACTATTACAAAATGACTTTTACATTTATATATAGCTCAACATACGATTTTACATTTAATTCGTGACAGAGGAAAGTAATTAATATGATGTTGTTGAGTGTAATCATGACAGAGCAAAGTAATTAATATAATGTTGTTTCTGGAGTGTGGGCAATAGTATCTATCTGAATAAATGATTGCCCATATCTATTTACCAAAGTACATTGACTACTTTAAATTTCCTTGCTGCCATGGTTCAGTCCTTCCGATACTTCCATCTTCAAAAACAGATGTAACCTGCAAAATACCTCTGACAAGTATGACTGCTATCAAGGTGTTTATTATGGTAATTGGGATTATTATTTCCAACCCTGCCTGGAATTACGCCATCAATGTATGATTGCATGTAAACCGTTCAGGAATACTCCTTCCACTGCCTCGCCATATAAGTTGGGAATGCGCTTTTCACTGGAATGAGGTCGGCATCTGGAGTGATCTTGCCGTTGTGGATGGAAGTTCTTGTGTTTTGGTTTGGATCAGTTCTGCCCTGTGCTGTGATGGCATTTCTCTGATTTGCACCAGGTTTCTGGGACCAGAGTGCAGCTTTGAAACACCACTGCGGCATTCCCAAATATGAAGTCTACGGTGCCCGAAATTTTACATTCCCTATAGAATTGACGAAGAGAATGCGCGTACAATGTGTCTTGGTACACTGCAATCTTGCAGGGATAGAAGCCTGATTGATTTGATCCTACTCGAAGAGCCACCTCCTGCTTTTTCTATGGGCCTGCTGTGTTGAATAATGCCATGTCTTGTGCCATAAACCCATTCCCTACAGTAGCTGCATTCGAACACTTTAGGAATATTAGCTCTTGAAGGACTCAAGTAGTTAAACATAGTTGCATCATATTCTAAAAAGGGAAGGAGTGATGAATACTCTGGAACGTGAGGATTTAGGGATTTTCTGAGATTAAGATCCAAAACTGAATTTATGAAGGATTTAGAAGTGGGTTAGTGATTTACCGAATGTGGCAGAATTGAAAGTGGTGGATCCGTCTATCACATTTCTGCTCCCTGTAACGATCGTGGCCTCCATGCCTTCTCCAATCAACATGATATTAGTCTTCGTTTGACCCACCTCCACGTTCTCCTTATACGTTCCCTTCTTCACCTTGATCACGTATTTTTTAGCACTTTTCTCTAGGGCCGCAGCTATGGCTTGTGAAACTGTTTTGAATTTTCTGGAGCCATCCTGAGCAACGATCACGTTCGGCACCACGTCGTTTGGAGAGGAATGTAGGAGCCTTCGATCTCCTGCAGATAACCATGAACGAAAATTGTCCTTGATGGAATCGGACTAGAGGCATAGCTCGGGACATGGATTGGGCCTTCCTGACTCCTGCGCCGCCTTTGCTATTGCCAGAGAATTACTAGCCAACTTCCTCACGTTTTGCACGCTGCTCTCAACCAGAACTCTGACGACGCTTTTTGGGTAATTTGAAATTCCGTCCAAGCACGTGTACTAGTTGGTGATTGAGGCACTGAGCCACGTCTATATATCGCCGGCGTGCTCACGCGTGAAGGCCTTTAGATCATGATGTTTCAAAAGAGATATAGAGCTATTAAGTTGGTCCCTCGTAATATCCATGAGGTCCATGCAATCTTGCAGAGCACTGGTTTGCTGAACGAATCTGAGAACGAGGGTGAAAACTTTGTTCGCCTCGTCCAGGGCCACCATTAGAGCAACATGAAAAAACTTCTTTGGTTGTGTAGGAGACGATCCGAGACGAGGCGAGAGAGTGTTATAGCAGAGCTTCGGATAGAGAGTTTTGCTACAAACGACCTCAATGCTTTCCATTGGGTTTTGTGATTCTATGGATGGTACATCTTCAACATGAATCAAGCGAAGCCAGAGGAGAATGCAGATTGTGATCGCGACGAGAACTAGGGAAGCCGCATGGACTGGGATGGCTCTTTTCCTACTCTCTGTCTTTCCTTCCATCGCTTTGAAAAGGAGTCAAACACAGAGATTGGTGATGGGTAATCTTGCTATTATCTCCACTCCATCATGTGTTGGCCTTTTATAATGAGTTTTTGGAGTCCGTTTAATGATTTACACAGACAATTTATTTGTTTTAGGCGAACATTTTCCACCCCACGCACGTAAATCTTATCCTCAAATTCAAATTCGAAGTGGATTGTCTACATGTTCACATCAAGGCTTGGTATTTCAATCACATGGCTCTCTTGCTTTCCTTATCATTTCAAAGTAGGGTGGTGTCAGCAGGTTATGTGTAGCTGAGGGCCAGGATTTGATGGTACGTGATGTGCAGGATTTGAATGACATGACTAACGGGCTTGTATTGGGCAATGATAGCTAGATTCTTTTTTTTTTATATATCGATGATACTATGGTATGTCACATCACTGACTACATATTTCATGATCTCTGCCTCGAAGTTCCACACAAGATTTCCGTAGGAATCGGATGGATAAAATCTTCCATATTCGCCGGCATAAGCGGTCAATTTTCTGAGTATGTTAATAATGGAAAATGTAGTGATAGTAATCATTCTGAATAGTGTTTCCATTGGTCATATGAATGATCATCGAATAAGAACTCCTTTTTTTAATTTGTTATAAGGATAATAAAGGTAACGTTAATGATACCTTTTCCACTTGTAAGATCTCACCATGATTAGTTTCTATGAGCTACAATGTTTATTATACAAAGCTAATGCCCCACTCCCCTTTTGTTCTTCAGTAGTTCTGCCTTTCTTTATAGGCGACGAGTTTATATTCGAGAAGCTATGGACAAAGACGTTGTCACACAAGAGTCCATCAATGGAGACTAGGTTATGCACTTTGTTCAAGCCGTAAAGGAAACAATCGGGACCAAGGGAGGATGGTCCATATCGTGAAGATGAACATGAAAACTGGCGTAGAAAATGGTACGTAGAAGTCGTGAAGTTATTGATTAAATTGTCGATTGGATAGAAGTGGTGAAAAAATATGGTCAAACATCCAAGTGGATTGGAGAAATGAGGAGGTGAGATAGCTAGTGGGTTGGAAAAGGAGTAAGTGACACAATTAAGATGACAAATTAAAGATGAGAATTATGCATGTTTTTTAAGAAACTTAGGTTAGTCTATTTTATAAGATGAAAATTAGATATCAAGAGTGAAATCCACAATAAAATTCTAAATTTATATTATCATATAAAAATTAAAATATTATTATTATTATTATTTATATATAAAATTTATTGTATTATAAAATATTAAAAATGTATAAAAAATAATATGATCAAAATTAAAACATGCTTGATCAACCTTAATGTGCCCTATATTCTTTAATGCTCCTTGTAACAAAATAAATAATAAAATTATGTTTATCATATATTGATTATCTAATTTATAAACATTTTGTTGTTTATCTTCATATCTATATCTTATTTTTTTGTTTTGACATTGAATTTTCTCTTTAGTTACATTATCCAAAATTAAAATTAAAATAATAATTTTGATTTCATGGATTTATGTGTTTACAAGTTATTAGAATTGCTCATTACTTTCATAGTTGATAATTGTTTTGATTCCAAGAATTTTAATTATATGTCATTTTATTCTTATAACATATTCCTCTTCCTTCTTACTTACACAGAGTGCAACAAGATGGGAATTAGTTCACAATAATTATTATATTAAGTGTATTATAAATATAATATATTTAATAGGTTTATTTATTGTAATAAAAAAATAAATTTATTAAACGTAATTTATATATTTATTTTAATTATACCAATCTAATGATAATTTGTAATTGAATTTATAATATTTTATTTTTTATGTTCTATATTTTGTTAGATATGTACTATATTCTTTATATAATTGGAATATGTGTTATATAGTTTTATAGGATTTGTTTCATGTATTCTACATTTATGACCAATAATATATACTATACATATAACTAAGTAGTATTTTAATGTCATAACACTTATGCATGGAATATAGGTCATGAAATTTTAATTTCTTTACAATATTACTACCTATATATATATCATGGGCCACTTCATTAAATGTTGTAAAGAATGTTGATCTTGGCCATCATACATTGATATGGAGTTGAGGAGGCTTTTGCAAATATGGCCTTTCAAAAAGGATTCATTTGGTTTTGGTCTATCTTTCGCTTCTTCTTTTCAATGTGGATCTTGGCCATCATACATTGATATGGAGTTGAGGAGGCTTTTGCGAATATGCCCCCCATAAAGGATTTATTTGATTTTGGTCTATCTTTTGCTTCTTCTTTTTTGTGTTTTTAAGTCAATTTTTTTTTAACATGTTATAATATAATTATGGTTGAGGAATCTAATTTGATTTGTATCAATGGATTAGGATTTTAAATGTTATATATCATATAATAATATAATATTATAATAAAATTAATAATATATATAAGATATATTATATGATATTGGTTGAGCTTGAGTGAAAGATCATGAAAAGTGTAGTTCACTAAGAATTTCAATGTAAAAGTCTTAAATATTTGTAAGCTATGTTTGACTTTTTATTTGTAAAAAAATCTATGTATAAAATTTATTTTTGTAAATATTTAGCCAACCCAACACTTATAGAGATACATCTCAGTAACCTTCAGCATGGTCAATAAAAAATGGAAGAAAGTATAAACAGGAAGTGCTAAATAACACAAATAATAGAAAATAAATTTCTATTAAAAATAATGCATTCATAATTCAAAGAATTTTCCATCGTCAAATTTTACATTTCAAAACAATTCATTAATATTTTTTCCCAAATCAATATAATTAAAAATCTAAAAATAGATATTAAAAAAATTAATATAAATAATTTCAATCTTCTCCACTAAATGTAAAAATTCATTAAAAAAAAACATATATCAACAAAATCCATATAACATTACATATTAAATAAAAAAACAACAATAAAACATACCATAACTAAAAATCAAATTATATAATAACATTAATAGTTTTTACCTCATCTAACAAAAACAAATTATATAACATAACATAAAAAATAGTAAAATAGTGCAATAATTAAATAAACAAATTATATATTAACATTGATGCTTTTTATCTCATCTTAAAACTAATAATATAATAATACATTATCCTTTTCCAATGCTTTCACTTTTCTACTTAAAAAATACACAATACACAGTCAACAATCATAAACGACCCTCACAAAAAATATCTCACATCAGAGCGAAAGAACACTTTAAACAATACAATCTGCACATGCTTCTCATATTTAGGCACCAGCTACAAAATATACATTAAAAATTTATTCATTTAGTTTGCAAATGGTTGTCCTTTATATTTATTGGTCATAATATTTCTAAATTAGATTTGAATGGTATTTATATGAGGGATCATTCTTATAAGCATAAATCTTTTTAGAGGAAGCATTATGATGGCAAAACTAAATAGTGGTCTCTTATTCATGTGTAAATGCTATTAGGTTAGTAGTATCATATTTTCTAGTAAGATAGTGGTATTTTATCTATGTATAAGATATTAGTGTCGTGGTATCTTATTCTCAAGCATGCTTATTATATCAAACTAATAGCGTGGGTACTAAGAAATGTTTAAAATAAGAATAATTTCTGGATTAAAATAAGAATAAGTTTTGGTTAATTGGATAATGTTTCAAATTTAAGCACATGTTTTAAAAAATTAATTCATTTAGTATGGGACAATGTTTTAAAAAACGATCTTTGAACTATGGAATTTGCAAATAATTTAGGAAAAATTATTCGTTTAGCATGGGATAATGCTTTCAAAACACTCTTCCAACTACGGAATTTGCAAACTCTTTCAACCGCGGAATTTGCAAATACTCGTATTTTAACAATGGAATTTGCAAATACTGGTCCTTTATATTCATTGGTCATAAAATTTCCAAATTATGTTTGGATGGTTACTTACATTAGGGTCATTCTATAAACATAATTTTTTTAGAGTTCGTATTATGATGGAAAAACTAAATATTGGTCTCTTATCCATATGTAAATGTTACTATAGTCGTGTCATATCCTCTAGTAGGGTAGTGGTATTTTATCCATGTCCGAGATATTAGTATAGTGGTACTTTATTCTCAAGTATGATTATTATATAAAACTAATAATGTGGGTACAAGGAAATGATTAACTATGATTATTATATAAAGTTAATAATGTGAGTACTCATAAATGATTAAATGAATAAGGCCTTATATCATATTTAAAAAATTTTAGAGTCATCAAATTAAGGTTTTTAAGAACTTTTCATTAAAAAAATTAAAATTTTAATTAAAGATTAGGTTTAAGATGTTGGTTATATAATTCAATGAATTCTATATTTTTTCAACCATTTTAAAGTTATTATAATGATTCAAATATTAATGGTAATACTATATATTTTAGGTGTGAAATAGTATTATAATAGTGCTTTATTTATGAGTTAGATATCATTATAATGGTATTTTATTTTTTAATATGTTTATTATAAGATACTAATAATAATGGGTAATATTTTTTTTCATTTTGGGAAGTAATATTATATGGAAGAAATTATTAAAAAATAAAAATATTTTTTATTAATTGGATAAGTTTCCTTATTGATCTAGGAGGATCTCATCATATCAGTTGCATAGGTTTATCGTCAGTGTTCAGTGTCATCGTCAGCAAATCAGTCTAGTCTCGTTTAGTTTCGACAGTGTTGTTGATGGTTCAGGTTGTTCAGGTGATGTCTATGGTTTTTCATGGTGCTCAGTTGATATAGTTTTTTACATGGCTATCGACATGTGTTTGTCATCGGTTCCGCTAGGATTTGGTCGATGACATGTGTTTTTCATTCGCCTTACAGGATTTGGGTTGTCGACATGAGGTTGTCATCCACGTTACAGGATTTGGTGTCGATGTGGGTTTTGTCATCCACTCACAGCTTTTGATGTTGACATGTTTGTCGTCATGTGACAAATGTTGCTAATGTCGCCTTGTGACATTAGGTCGTAAATGGGGTTTCAGGATCAAAGTGATGTAAAGTGTAAAGCTAACACTAAAATACATGACCTAAAGTCTTTATATAAACCTATGTGACTAAAACCTATGCTAAAGTCCTAACACTAAGCTATGGTGTCAAACCTATGACTTAAAATATTATTAAAACCCTCAAAACGTAAATCTAAGCCTATTCGAACCATTACAAAACATTGAAAATCATAAAAACATTACAAAATCAATTATTTGAATTTAAACAGGAATGCAACAAATTACAGAGATAACCATAAACAAAAATATGCAGCGGAAATAATACTTCATTTCATTAATGTAAAATACTGAAATATGCTTACAAATAGTAATGGAAATAAACCAGCTAGGGCAATGCTAGTTTATCTCTGAGAAGAGATGTGTGGCGGCTACATGCCCTTGAACTATATGTACAATGAGACGCAAAGCTATTTATTGTTCAAGAAATATCGGAAAAACCCTAAACATCCAAACCTAACCCTAGAAGATGAAACGCCAAAACCTGTGGGGCCACGTTTGGGTAAGTTGGTACATCAACTTCCGAGGCCGTAACATTGGCATTGATCTCCGGTTGACTGTGTTCGCATATCTCGTAGAAATATTTCTATATAAGAACTACAACTTGGAGAGAAACATCGTCCATGGGACCCATTGTTGCTCCCAGGTTTTCCCAAAAAACGCCTTTTAGGGCTCAAAATGGGGCTTAGAAGTTTAGGACCCGAAAAAACTGGCTAAAAAATAAGTTGTGCTACAATTAAGGAAAACTGAAAATGCTAAGAGAAACAATGGTGGGGGTCCAAGTGGACTTGGTAGGTGGCCATCAATGTCCACCTGGTATCTTCCTCCCCCCTTAGGAATAAGCAATGGTCCCATTGCGTTGAGTTCCTCCATGAGATGAGGAAACTTCTGCTGAACTTGGTCCCTGGTGAGCCACTTTCCCTGGTGAAGGAGTTGGCCTACTTTGACAACTCAATACAGCTGGATATTCTGTTGGCGAGTGTTCTTCATATGTGTGTCCATGATCCGATCAATTACAAGTTGTTCCATGCAATCTGGATTTAATTCTGTGGGTGTGAGCTGTTTGGCAATGTCGGATGTGTCTAGTAATGGTGGAAAGTATGGCTGAAGGCGATCCACATTAAACACTAGATGCAGGCCAAGGAATGGGGGAATGCTGAGCTTAAATGCATTGTCTCCCACAACCTTAGTAATGGTGTAAGGACCATATCGAAGTGGTCTCAGTTTCTGATAGACTCCAGTAAGGCGTTCCTTTTGCAAATGCAATCATACTTTGTCACCCACCTAAAACTTGTGTGGCACCCGATGTTGATCATGTTGTTGCTTGTACTTGGCATTTGATTTCTACAGAATATCATGGACCTACTAGAAAATATGTTGGATGTGCTCAATGAAGCTGGTTACCTTGTCTGTTATGGACTGGACATGAGATGAATCTGCATGAGTAGCTGCAAGTGGCATGGCCACATAGTGGCTAGAATCCCAAGCCCACTTGAAAAGGGCTGTGGCCAGTTGAGCTGTGAAGAGCTCGATTGTAGATGTGCTGAATACAGGGGAGGCTCTCGTCCCATGTGCGTGGATACTTTGAGTTGTACATGTGCAGAATGTGTATAATCATCCTATTGACAACCTCTGTTTGGCCATCAGTTTGAGGATGGAAGGGTGTGGACTTAGTGATTTTGGTGTCTAACATTGATGAGAGACTAGACCAAAATGTACTAAGGAATTGACTGTCCCGATCTGAGATGATAGACTGTGGGATCCCAAAGTGCACCCACACTCGTTCAAATAAGAGTTTAGCAATGGCTTCTATTTTGATATTATTCTTGCAGGCCACCATAATGGTCATCTTTGAGAACCTGTCAATGACCACAAAAACACTGTCGTTTCCATGCTTACTGGAAGGAAGGCCTAACATGTAATCCATGGAGATGGATTCCCCAGGTCGACTAGGGGTAGGTAGTGGGGTATATAGACCTTGATTCTTGATGGCTGGTTTGGAAATGGTGCAGGCAGTACATGATCTGATGTACTTCCCGACATCCTGTTGAAGATTCGACCAATAGAAATTATTTTATGGTACTGCCACCCTTTTCTTGACCTTGAAATGCCCAACAGCCCGACTATAGTGTGCTTCCCAAATCATCTTGGCACGCTCGCTTGAAGGAACACAAAGGTGACCTAGGTGGCATAATAGGGCATCCTGGAGGTGAAAATATCGAACATGCCAACCCTCCAAGAGTGTCTAGTATGTGTGGCCAAATTCTAGGTTGCTTTTGTAGAGAAGTGGCTAATCAGAAGTCTCATGCCCACAAGAGTTGAGCACAGTGGTTAACACCATGGTAAGTGGTCGACTTAGGCAATCTGGAACATTATTGGTGTTGCCCTTCTTATACTTGATATTCAAATGGAACTATTGCAGGTATGTAGACCACTTTTGATGGCAATCATTCTGCAATTTCCCTTGGGTCTGTATGAATTGCAGAGGTCAGTGGTCCATGTGGATGATCGTTTCCTTCCCAAAAATGTAATGCTTCCATTGTCGGCAGGCGTACACAATGGAATACATCTCTTTGTCATAAGTGGGATACTTCTGAACTGTGTCCGAAAGTATCTCACTGTGATATGCCATTATATGCCCATGTTGAGTAAGGACTGCCCCAATAGCATAGTCAGAGGCATCTGTCTCGACCTCAAATGGTTGTCGCAAATCTGGTAACACGAGCACTGGTGCCGTGCAGAGGAGATCTTTCAACTCTATGAAATCCTTCTATTGAGATTCAGACCAAAAGAATTTTTCTTTCCCTCCTCCCTTGGCGACTTGACTCAAGGGCCAAGTGATGTGAGAGAACCCCAACACAAACTTGCGGTAGAAGTTGGAATGACTTAGAAAGCTGCGGAGCTCTGTTAGAGTGGTTAGAGATGGCCAATCCTGAATGACTTAGATCTTGGCTGGATCCACATGCACCCCCTGTTCATCAATAATGTATCCCAAATATTGAACCTGGGTCATGTCAAAAGTACATTTCTCCAAATTGGCACATAGCTTATGTTGTTGCAGTGTTTGGAGAACCTGTCAAATGTGGTGGAGGTGCTCTTCCCAACATTGGCTGAAGATCATAATGTCATCCAAGTATACCACTACAAATGTGCTGGTGAATGGCAACAAGATGTCATCCATTAGCCTCATGAAGGCTGTAGGAGCATTCGTCAATTTGAAAAGCATAACCAACCATTCGAAAAGGCCCACCTTGGCTTTGAAGGAGGACTTCCACACATCAGAGGTTTCGATTGGTACCTGGTGATATCCTAACTTCAGATCGATCTTACTGAAAAACATTTCCCCCTTTAGTTGGTCCAGGAGGTTATTAATCTGCGGGATTGGGTACCTATTATGAACAGTGATCTTGTTCAATGCCCGATAGTCAATACAAAGACTCCAAGTCCCATCCATCTTCTGTACCAACATGATTGGGCTCCCACAAGGTGATGAACTGAGACGAATGTGACCTTTTTGCAGTAGCTCTTGAATCTACCTCTTGATTTCATCGTTCTCCAGAATGAAGCACTGATAGATTGGTCCATTAGGTAGCGGCACACCTAGGGTCAGATCGATGGAGTGCTTGAACTGATAGTGCAGAGGAACCCCTGCGGGGGAGGTGAATATGTCCTCGTACTCCTCCACGACCTTGTCCATCTATAGTTGTCTTGCAGAGGGGCCCTGTCTGGAGGTCGTGGCCACCGTCTTCTTCTTTCCTTGAGGGCGTATCATCAGGAAAATAAATTTCTTGGTTTTGGAAATGAGCTTACTACATTGTTTTGCAGTAACCAAAGAGATGGCGGTAGTCAGTGCTACCTCTGGTATCCTGTACAACGTATTTACCAATGTAACAATAATAGCACAGGGTCGTGATTCATACACAGCATGTCACTTCCACAAGTATGGTTGTCCTAATAGTATATCACAAACTTCAAGGGGAGCAATGTCACACAATACCTCATCCGTGAAGGGATTGATGTTGTATGGAAGGTGACACTGATGACTCACACGAAGATCCTGTCCCATGTGAAGCCATCCAATGGTGTACAATTGTGGATGTGCTATGGTCGGTAGGCCCAACCACTTAACGACCTATAACAAAATGAGGTTTTTTTTGGCTCCCGCTATCGACAATGAACTATAGCGGGGATCCCTTTACCCACATTTGGAAGTGGAAGAGACGCTCCTCCTCCTCTATATCTTTGGGTTCCTCCTTCTGTATCTTGATGGTAGCAATGGTGGTGTTGGGCTCTGCATCGATAATCTGCTTCCCTTTATCATTCCCCTTGTCAGGTTTTAACTCAGAGTCGGAACATGCATCTGATTCTGAAACCTTTAGCTCAGCCACTAGTGACTGCTTGGCCCGACACTCACTTGTGTTGTGAGTGGAGCTCTTATGGAACTCACATCATTTTCCCATGTCCTTTTTCAGCTTCGTGGTGTTGTTCTTTGCTTGCAGCTTTGGTAGCTTGTCTTGGGTTTCCCCGCCTTGGCTTTGTCATTTGTTTTGTGGTTTAAGAGCACCTTTCCCTTTCTTTGGATTCACAGATCCAAAGTCTCGCTTCTTCTGTTTAAACTTTTGCTCAACCTTGACGGCATATTGGTATGTTGTGCCGAGCTAGGAGATGTTCAGGAATTCTATTTCTTCTAGGATGTACTTGTGCAGGTAGCCACAGTACATTAGTATCAAATGCTGCTCTGAATCCTTGATACCCAACTTTGTGCGAAGGGTATGGAAAAGATTGGTAAACTCTGGCATTTCTTGGTCCCTTCCCTGCCGCAGCATGGTCCACTTTATGTATTAATTCTCATAGCTTCCGACAGGGTAGTACTACTCCTTGATGGCATCCTAGAATGAATTCCAGGTGGGTGCGACTGAAAATAGTGAGCCAGTATTTTCATTCTTTTGCTCGTAGTAGGTTTCCCACTAGTCCTTGAAGTGGGGGGCTACTTTGAGAAGAGAGAAAACAATATTTTCTCGACTTGAAAATTCATGAATAGAAAAATAATCCTCTAGAAAATTTAACCATTTATCTATGGCATCTACGTCTATCTGACCCTTGAAAATGAAGATTTCAAAATTAACTTGTGCCTTAAAGGGCATGGCATTTCGAGAGTAGTTGTTGGAAGTCGATGCGTCGCTTCTAGGTAGCCGATGAAGGATCTAGGAAAAGTTATCCATCATAGCATTCCTTTGTCGCTTGAGAGCTTCTTCGAGCAAGATTTTGATAGGATCTCCTGCCCCCTCGTCTTTCTTCTCATCCGCCATGGGAGGCTGTCGGGATTTGCGAGGCTGGTATTGCAAAGTTTTGACTAGTTCAAGCCCTAACTCCTTATATCCCAACCTCGTTGGGGACATGCAAAGAAAAATAGAGAAAAGGCAGACCACTCTGATACCACTGATCCAGATTTAAACAGGAATGCAACAAATTATAGAGATAACCATAAACATAGATATGCAGTAGAAATAATACTTCATTTCATTAATGTAAAATACTGAAATATGCTTACAAACAGTAATGGAAGTAAACCAGCTAGGGCGATGGTAGCTTATCTCTGAGAAGAGATGTGGCGGCTACATGCCTCTGAACTGTCTTACAATGAGGCTAGAAGGCCTATTTATTGTTGAGAAACAATGGAAAGCCCTAAAAATCCAAAAACCTAACCCTAGAAGATGAAACACCAAACTGTGGGCCCCATTTGGGTAAATTGGGACATCAACTTCCTGAGGTCGTAACTTTGGCATATGATCTCCGTTTGATGTGCACAATATCTCGTTAGAAAGATCTATCTGAGAAATACAACTTTTGGAAGCGCAACATCAGTCCATGGACCCATGTTGTTCCTAGTTTTCCCAAAAAGAATCGTTTAGGGCCTCAAAACAGCTTCGGAAGTTGAGGACCCAAAAATCTCCTAAAAATAGTAAGTTGTGCTATAATTAAGGAAACTAAAAATTCTAAGAGAAATAATGGTGGGGGTCCAAGTGGACTTGGTAGGTGGCCACCAATGTCCACCTGGAACCATAAACAACATAGTTAACCACCGACCTCTAACCGCATTAGAGAAGACCATGGTCATGAGGCATGTGAATAGGCAGAGGTAATGTCGTAGGTTAACTGTTGGCTTGGAAACCGCGCGGGGGATGTTAGTTTGCGAATAGAAATAGGTAAGCCATTAGGGCTTCGAAACCACAGGGTCATCGCAGCAAGACAGTAACCATGTGAGCGTCTATACTAACCACGGTGGGGAGACCGCGTCGGAATTGCCGGACCATCTCCAACCATCGCTGCACATGAGAACAATCAGGCGGAGTCACCGGAACCACCAGGCAGATAAACCATTAGGTGTTAGTCCAACAATCGACCACTAAGAGAAAACAAATGTTCACATGGGAAGTTAAGCCAACATGCTGTTTATTAACCTCTAGGATAACCCAAAGTCTATTTATGGGTTTTGTTAAGGTTTGTGTTATTATTAATATAACCACCATGTGACTAGGTAGAAAGATGTCCTCTTGTAACAAGACCAAGCCACTAAACTATTAATACAACAACATTCATCCCTATATGAGCCTGAGAGAGCTCGAGTGAATGCAAACAAACTATAAATTCACCTTTTTGTCATGGAGAAACACACTAGAGTGATTTGGTTTCTGTATGCAGATTCTGGAGGTTAGAGGTTGTTTTTGTTTTCAGTGTAATAGGAGCATCCAGAGTCGGAATTGGGAACTGTGACAGGCGTTGGAAAGCTGGTTTAGAAAGCTATCCTTTGATAGTGACCAAACATTCTTGCATACACATTTAGTTTGGTCAAATCTATGTGTAATCAACCACTTCTGTTTCAATCCTAATAAAGCAGTCGCCCATCTTGAAAGCGGACCCAGAGACATAGTCCATCAAGAGCGAACTCTATAGTCAATCTTGTTGTCTGGTATCACTGTGTATTTGTTATTTTCATTACTATTTTTCATCTTACTTATGTTTTATCAGTTGTTGTAAAGTCTTTCTTCTCAGGCAGTTCTCTCGGTTTCTGCACTTTCAGTTAACATTCAATTCATTAATGGTTATTCAATTCTACATTAGTTTTAACATATGATCATTTCAGATAATATAATTTGGTCCTAGAGTAGGTTGGATTTGTAGAATTTTCCATTGAATGTTAACCAGGTCAAAGTTGCAATGAGGAGAAGAAATCCTTGAGTAGTTGATCTAGAGATTGGAAAGCGATGAGTCATTCATAAGTCGACCATGACAGGATCTGATGCAGGTGAAAACACTGAATCTAAGATGAATGATGAATAGTTTTAGCAAGCATTCTTGACTATGCAGTAGATGTTGGGAGAACTCTATGAAGACAAGAAGGTGAGAGATGCGGCTTCTTCTTCAAAGACATCGAAGATGGACAAAGGTAAAGGCAAGGATGATAAACCACCTTCACCTCCATCATCTCCATCTTCTTCTTCTTATTCTTCTTTCGGTGAAGAATCTGTAACATAAAAGAAACCTAATAAAACATCTCTTTTGAAACTTGATGTAAAATTTTAGTTACATATTTATGATGGCGAAATGAATCTTGAAAAGTTAGATAACTGGATCAAGCAATTAGAAGGGTATTGTCATATTCAGAACATTTCTAATGACAAAACGAAAATTTAGTTAGCTACACTTAGAATGGGGGGAACAACTTTAATCTAGTGGGAAAGTAAAACTCATATAGATGTAAAGCGTAAAGGAAAAGTCATCTCTTCATGGTCTAAGTTTTTAAAATATCTTAGGAAACAACTCTATCCTTTAGGATACATGCAGTAAGATGTTATTGATTGGCAGCATTTGAGGCAAGGTAAAGGGTAGAGTGTTCAGGAGTTTACTCAGGAGTTCAGAAAGAAAGCATTGGCACTGCGTATTTCATTGGATACATGTGAAACTTTATTAAAATACATCGGCATTTTACATTCATATTTGCAGCATACATTATTGATGTTTAATCCTGATGATTTTGATGAAGTGTGCGTTCAGGCCATACATACTGAATCAGGTGGTAGACCATTCAAGCTTTCATCGCAGTCATCCAAAGAGTTAGAAATCAAAGATTCCAATGACAGTAAAGGGAAGAACAATTCGAAGAGAAAGAAATCCATGATAGCTCAGAAGGAAAGACCTACTTATTCTCATTGTCAAAGAATCAGTCATGATGAATCTAAGTGTTGGAAACTTCATCCAGAACTTAAGCTCAAAAAGTTCCTTAAGGAGAAGGATGAAAAGAAGGCAATTGAAGCACTCCAACAAGATCTAGGTTCAGATTCAGGTGATGAAAGGAGGATAACTGCAATGGTTACGAGAGGTAAAAATTCTAACACTAGTTCAAGTTCGAATACTATTACATCTTCATCAAACATAAATCCTTGAAATGAGGAGAAAAGAGTTGAATTGTTTAACATAAGGATAACTTCTAAGCACACAAAGATAGATACAATGTTTGGCAGTGGATCACATGCAAGAATTTGGGTTTGGAAACACGAAATCATCCAAGACCTTACCCATTAGGATGGCTAAATAAATCAACTCAGATAAAAGTCACCAAACAGTGTCGATTAAGATTTTCCATTATAGCTAATTACATTGATGAAGTGCAATTAGATGTGGTTCTAGTAGAGATATGTGGAGTTGTCTTAGGAGGTCCTTATCTTTATGATCGTGATGCAATATTTTACAAGAGAGAATAAATATCACCTTAAGAAAGATGGGGTTGAATTTATTGTTAGGGCACATCAAAACAAAAATCATTTGAATTTAATTGTTACTAAACAAATAAAGCGATTAATAAGTTCAAACAAAATATTTGTAATCATGTGTCTAAAGGAACAACGTAAGAGTTGACAGGACATTTGTTCAAGTTTAGTAGATCCTAAAATCAAAATAGTTCACTAGAGTCTCTATTAAATATATAATTCAAGTCACTAGCAAGTTGAGCTGATTTCCGTATTAGGTCGACTAACTGAGTAGTTAAGGTAGTTAGTTAGTTGTAACTACCGATAGTCTAATATAAAGATGAGATATGTTAACAAGGAATGTAATGATAGCTGGGGATTAATACAAGAAGTGTTTCGGCTAGTCTACCACTACTTGTGTTTCACAATTTTCTCTAGGAAATGATTAAAATAAGAATAAATTTTGGTTATCTCGATAGCGCTTCAAATATAGGCATAGGATATAAAATATATTTAAAGAAATTATTCTTTTAGCATGGGACAATGCTTCAAAAAACAATATTTTAACTATGGAATTTGCAAGTACTCGTCCTTTATATTCAATGGTCACATTATTTCTAAATTATGTCTGGATGGTTACCTACATGAAGGATAATTCTACAAGCATAAAGCTTTTTAGAGTTAGCATTCCATGTATAAATGTTACTATAGTTGTGTCTTATCCTATAGTAGGGTAGTGGTATTTTATCCATGTGCAAGTGTTAGTATAGCGGTACCCTATTCTCAAGTATGATGATTATATAAGACTAATCATGTGGGTATAAATAAATGATTAGCTAGGATTACTATATAAAGTTAATAATGTGATTACTCAGAAATGATTAAGTGGACTAGGCCTCATACCATATTTAAAAAAAATAGAGTTCGTCAAATTAAGAATTTTTAGAAAGTCTTTCATTAAATAAATTAAAATTTTAATTAAATATTAGGTTTGAGATGTTGGTTATATAATTCAATGAATTCTATATTTTTTCATCCATTTTAAAGTTATTCTAATGATTAAATAATTAATGGTAATATTACGTATTTTAGGTGTAAAATAGTATGCTAGTAGTACTTTGTTTATGTGTTAGATATCATTATAATCATATTTTATTTTTTAATATGTTTATTATAAGATACTAATAATAATGGGCACTGTTTTTTCTTCTTATTTCACTCTTTCTTTTCATTTTAAGAAGTAATATTATATGGAAGAAATTATTAAAAATAACAATATTTTTTTTATTAATTGGATAAGTTTCTGTATCATGTACAGTTATAGAGTTTAACATATAGGATTTATAAGATTTTTATTAAATAAATTTAATATCTCTCTTACACACATTTTGAATAAGAAAAATACATTACTTATGACATTACTTTTGATAAAATTGATTTTTGTTATCTTTGGTTTTGTAATTGGTGGTGACTCCAAAAAGAGAAAAAATAAAATAAAGTGAAACGAAAAAGAACTAGAGAAAATAACCAAAAATGAATTAATATATGATGCTTATAAATTTGATATAATTTTGATTGCCTGGGTTAGATGATGTTATAATTGTAATCATCATACCCAAATTCTTTTAAAAAAAAATTAGTTTATTCATATCAGAGGCATTAATTTGTTCATGTTATTACAACTATATTGATGTATTAATATTGATTTAAGCACATCCATGTTAAAAGTAGATGACATACCTATATGGTGTCTGCTTTGTCCAAGTAGTTGAGAAAATAACATTTTCTTATAGATGAAAAAAATAATTAGTGTGAAACTATGAAAAGAATTAGTATGAAACTGATTCTCTTATAAACCTAATATATATCCTACCTATCCCAATGCAACCTACCGAAATAAGCTACGATTTTATAATAAAACCAACAAGTATGAAATACAATTAGTGTTTTCATAATGGTCACATAAGTATTCGAATGTTAGTGTTTGTTTTCTTCCTCATTCAATGTGCAGTAAGTATTTGTTGTTTTGCTCATTTGAAGTATATTAAGCATGTTTATTGGCTTGTTCCAGTTAGTTTCCTCATTATTTTATACATATCAACAATTGAATTGGATCCAAATGATGAGGACTCTTTGTGTTGGTCTAAAATCCTACTACACATGTTTTCATGACTAAGCTAATATATAGGAAAAAAGATAATTAGGATTTTCATGAAGAAAGGAGGTGGTGGTGGGATCATCTATTAAAATACATAATACCTGTTAGAAGGGATAGTTGACTTAGTTTACTAGATCCTCAAATTAGAATAATTAACTAGAGTCTCTATTAAATAGGTAGTTCATGTTACTGACAAGTCGAGTCAATTTCCTTGATGTGCTGACTAACTGAGTAGTCAAGGTAGCTATTAGTTGTAACTACCGATAGTCTAATATAAACATGAGATATGTTAACAAGGAATGTAATGATAGTTGTGGATTAATACAAGAAGTGTTTTGGCTAGTCCACCACTACTTGTGTTTCTCAATTTTCTCTAAGAAATGATTAAAATAAGAATATATTTTGGATTAAAATAAGAACAAATTTTGGTTAATTAGATAATGCTTCAGATCCAGGCATGGGATATAAAATATATTTTAAAAAATTATTCATTTAGCATGGGCCAATGCTTTAAAAAGCAATCTTTCAACTACGGAATTTGCAAATACTCATTCTTTATATTCATTGGTCATAATATTTCCAAATTATGTTTGGATGGTTATCTACATGAGGGATAATTCTATAAGCAATAAACCTTTTTAGAGTTAGCATTCCATGTCGAAATGTTACTATAGCTGTGTCTTATCCTCTATAAGGGTAGTGGTATTTTATCCATGTGCAAGATATTAGTATAGTGGTACCCTATTCTCAAGTATGATTATTATATAAAAATAATAATGTCGGTACAAGAAATTGATTAACTAGGATTATTATACAAAACTAATAATGTTAGTACTCATAAATGATTAAGTGGATAAGGTCTCATATCATATTTAAAAAAAAATGGTGTTCGTCAAATTAAGGTTTTTAAGAACTCTTCCGTTAAATAAATTAAAATTTTAATTAAAGATTAGGTTTATGATGTTGATTATATACTTTAATGAATTCTATTTTTTTTCAACCATTTTAAAGTTATTATAATGATTCAAAAATTAATGGTAATACTACATATTATAGGTGTAAAATAGTAGTATAGTAGTACTTCGTTTATGTTTTAGATATCATTAGAATGGTATTTTATTTTTCAATATGTTTATTATAAGATGCTAATAATAATGGGCACTATTTTTTCTTCTTATTTTCATCTTTTGTTTTTTCATTCTGAGAAGTAATATTATATGGAAGAAATTATGAAAAAATAAAAATATCTTTTGTTTAATTGGATAATTTTCCCTATCATGCTTTAGAGTTATAGAGTTTCACATATTGGATTTATAAGCTTTTTATTAAATAAATTAAATATCTCTCTTACATATATATTTTGAATAAGAATAATACATTAGTTATGACACTAATTTTGATAGGATTGGTTTGTGTTATATTTGGTTTTGTAATTTGTGGTGACTCCAAAAAGAGCAAAAATAAATAAAGTGAAAGAAAAAGGAACAAGAAAAAATAACCAAAAATGCATTAATATATGATGCTTATAAATTTCATATAATTTTGATAGCCTTGGTCAGTTGATGTTATAATTCTAATCATCATACCCAATTTCTTTAACAAAATTTTAATTTATTAATATCTTAAGCATTAATTTGTCCATGCTATTACAACTATATTGATGTATTAATATTGATTCAATCACATCCATGTTAATAGTAGATTACATACCTATATGGCATCTATGTTGTCAAGTAGTTGAGTAAATAACATTTTCTTATAGATGAAAAAAATAATTAGTATGAAACTACAAAAATAATAATGAGTATGATTCTCTTATAAACCTAGTATATAAACCTACCTATCCCAATGCAACCTACCCAAATAAGATACGATTCTATAATGAAACCAACAAGTATGAAATACAATAAGTGTGCTCATAATGGTCACATAAGTATTTGAATGTTAGTGTTGGTTTCCTTCCTCATTCAATGTGCATTAAGTCTTTGTTGGTTTTCTTATTTGAAATATATTAAGATTGTTTATTGGTTTGTTCCAGTTGCTTTCCTCATTATTTTATTCATATCAATAGTTGAATGGGATCCATGTGATGAGGACTCTTTTTGTTGGTCTAAAATCCTACTACACATGTTTTCACGACTAAGATAAGATATAAGGAAAAAGCTAATTAGGATTTTCATGAAGAAAGGAGGTGGTGGTGGGATAATCTATTAAAATACATAATCCCTGTTAGAAGGGATAGTCGACTTAAAACAAAATAATTAGCTAGAGTCTCTTTTAAATATGTAATTCAAGTCACTCACAACTCAAATCGATTTTCGTGTTAGGTCGACTAACTCAGTATTTAAGGTAGTTGGTTAGTTGTAACTATCGATACTCTAATATAAATACGAGATATGTTAACAAGGAATGTGATGATAGTTGTGGTAGTGGATTAATACAAGAAGTGTTTTTGGTTTGTCTACAACTACTTGTGTTTCCCATTTTTCTTTATTTTATGTGTTGCATTTCTTCCTTCACTTCATATTTTCTTGATGCATGGATCTATTGGTAATTGTGTATACAATTCACTAGCATATAAAATTATTTCCATTGCTAGAAGTTCCTAAATCCAATTTGACTTAAGATACACATAAATGTTTATTTTAGAAGATATTCAAGAATCATGGAAAAGAAAAATAAATAATTGCCCAAGGAACTATACTAGGAGAAAACAATTATTTTTTTTCGAAAAAAGACATGAAATATTTATTGAATCCATCCTTGTTGAAGTGAAAAAATAGATAGACCAACCATCTAATGCATCATCCTACCACTAAAGCATGCTTGATGTAAAAAATAATCAACTAGGGAAGAACAAACTTGAATGAGTGGTTTAAGAAAATGATTAAAGACTATTGTGAAGAACAAGTAGTCGTGGATTGAACCTCCATTGAATAACTAAAAGAAAATTTCTACATTGATTTCCATTAGTTTTTTCTGCATACCAGACTGTATTCACTTGAAAATTTTCCTCTTGAAAAGGGAGTTGGACATATTGTTTAGTACTGAGACCCTATGAATGAACCAACTAATATGAATGGTGAAGAAAGGGAAGAAACCTAGGAGTAATTTCTAGAAGCTTGTAGTAAACATACCAAAGAGACATGGGATTACTTTCTTAGCAAATAATTATGCCCATAAATTACCTCTTTGACAAGAAAGAGTAACTTTGGGATAGCGATGGGGGGGGGAGGATAATTGTCCATGAGAGACTCATAATGCTATACAATCAACCAAAATTGAGGAGGTAGCATCAAAAAGAGCGCCTCATCCAAAAATACTAGAGAGTAAACACTCGATGAGGAGTCTAAAAATAGGACATAATGATGTAAACATTATTATAAACCAATAGTTGATATATGGAAAATTGAAAGGGATAAGAATCATCAAAAAGGAGAGGATATGTGTAACACAAGTACGGTGTTTCACTCAAGTTGAATTAAAATAATACAGTAATAGATCATTGGTGCATGGAACTCCTATAAGATTGTTGAAGAATGCCCAAAGTGAAGGGGCATATACCCTTTTGCATATAGTGCTATAATTATGACAACACGATATCAATGATGTCAAATGGAATGTATGAGAAAGAAACATGACTCTCTCTAAAGAAATATGACAAATACATCTCTTATAGGTTCTCATCAAGTGAAGTTGAAGGTACTTAAATTTATTTCAATTTTTGATGTAGCTGTGATATCAAAATGATATATAAACTACATGATTGTATAGAGCTCATTGGTACCATTCCAACGATATATCATACTCTGAAAAAATACTCGCGTATGAGAAGTTATGTCCAGTTGAAAATCAACATTAGTTCAAGGGTCAAACTATAGGACAAAACACAAAGTATTAGCATTAAACAATGTGCAACGTTTGGGTGCATCTACCATTCATTGTCTAGGTCAACAACAGATATCAATGAAACTTGCATGATCATTAACATCATTAAATAGTATGCACTTTCTTGCCAACTGGATAACTTAGGATCAGCATGGCTAAAATGAATAATGGACGTGGACAAGAATTGCATGACCTTTAACCTTTGTTTATGACCAATAGAATTGTGCCATGTGGATCAATCACTTTGCACACTCTAAGTCATCGATTGAATCCAAAACTATTTTCACATCAGAATACCAATCCAATCAAACAAAATTATGCCCTTGACACACTCAAATTCATCGACCAAAACCATAACTATTTTTGCTTCACAAGCATCAATCCAATCAAAATTGTTCCTTCAGCACACTCCAAGTCATCTTGCTGAACTAGAACTGTCCCACATCATAATCACAAATCTAATCAATAAAAATGGTGCGCCCAGCACACTACAAATATTTGACCTTACGACCATCCAAACCAAATCATATCAGATTAGCTACGAAGACCATGCCTAATCATTATGCTCCACGTTCTCATTTAATGTGTTTCAATCATGAACCATGCCTTAATATATATAGGATGAGGACCTCATTTCAGGAAACTGATCCAACCTTTAAACACCCATGGAACCATAACAAATTTATATAATATAAGGGTCATTGTGCACTTGATCGCTAACATCATCATGGCATCATATCTGCAACTTGTTTCATTCTAATTGGGTCATGAGTCATAAAGACTTTCACCTATTGGTTAATTCTACGTGACATCTGGGAATGCCATGTGGCATCATCCTTCGTTGTCATGTCGCCCTGTTAGGCCATCCATTGATGGCCAGATGTCCATATTGCCACTTGTATGCATGCGATTAGTCACTTCAACATTCAAATATGCCATGTCATCAGTAATTGTGCAAGGGGATACACATGGAACCCAATCAAGGGGTCAAATGGATCCCTGCCACATCTCGCTATGGGATTATGCTAGCACGAAGGGGTTGCTCTTATTAGACCTCGAGCAGGTTGATAGTTCATCTATCGTTAATGATAATTTCAATTGCTAGATTCTCTAAAATATTCTAGAACTCTAATAAATTAAACAATGTGCATGTTTATGTGACATCCATAATAGATTTTACCACAAGACCATAGATCTGCCTAAAATATGCCTTTTGTTTAAAAAACTTGGTGTTTTTCAATAAAATTAGTGTTTTTGGTTCTCATTACAGCTACCAACTTCAAATGATCATAACTTCTCATCCAAGAGGGGTTTTTCCAACTGTGATATATTGTTGGAAAGGTCTCAAAGAAGAATATCCAACCATAGCATTCATAGACTCATTAAGAAATCATAAATTTGAAGATAAGTTAGTAAAATTAAAACCTGTTTGATTTCACTTGATGGGGGCATGTAAGATATTAGGCTATTATACCACTCCCTTTGATTCATGAGTGACATTGTTGCTTCCTTATGAATCCCCTTATACATCAATGACACAACTTATCATCAAGGACAACACTATATGTAACAAAGTTGACATGCTAGCTATCTATTATTATTACAACTCCCACCACATCATGTGGCTCACAACTTCTTGCATTCAATTTATTTATTTCTCCACGCTTCAAAACATCTTCCCATTGACACTCACTTGGGCTTGGAGATTCTTCAATAATTTTTATCCTCTTCATTTCATCAAATTTTAGGATTCCCTCATTTTAGACGCCTTCATACTTTTGCGTCAATCATTTTAGGTGAGGGTAGTTTGAAATGGAATTAAACATTTTTTTTTATATGGAGGTCCATTAGCATTTGGCCTAGGTATTCGTTGTATTTTTTTCCTTTTGTCCTTGAATATCCCCTTTAGCTTACCCCCTCCTTCTTGCAATCTCTCAGTGCATCTTCTATCCTTCGTTTATTCTATTACGATGTATTTCTCCCCCTCACGTCAAATTCATGTCATCCAAAGAGAGGAATGATAAAGGACTTGTTTTTGAAGGAAAGAAAACAAACTATGAAAATTCGTATGGTAGTTCTGAAATAATTGTCCAAAATGGCAAATTGGACATCTTAAAACTAAGATGGGATATATTTTGGAGATCCTATTCAAGCATCATAGACAAATGGAGGTACTTAAGGGAGATTTACATAGATAAACATAAGTTTGGATTTCATGCATCAAGCTTGACAAGAAGGATCCCAAGGAACTTATCACGAGAATCGTTTTGTTGATTGAACTATAATAGATTTAAATTGGCTATCCTTGCAAGGGGACATTAAATTCATAAATGAATAGTCTCATGCATTCTTCAACTTTGGTCATAGTAATTACATGTTATAACTTTCTACAAATTTTCTCTAGTCTTTATATTTATAAAATATAAAGGCAAATATCTAAAGGAAAATTAGTTCATAACTTCTCACAAAAATATGGAGTGACCTAGCTCTCCCAAAAAATAGTTATGGGTTGTTATAAATAGATTATATATATATATATCATATAATTATATTTATATATATATATATATTATATATATATATATATATATATATTATATATATATATAGACATTGTAAGACTCCACATCTCCCATTGTTCGAGACAAATCATAAATTGAGGGTGGGGGAGTTGTTGGAAGGGCTAGTTGACTTTGCTGACTAGACCTTCAATTCTGAATACATAATTAGAATCTTTGTTAAATATGCAAGTTAGGTTGATAGACTAGTCGAGTCGGTTTCCTTGATGGATTGACTACCTGAGTAGTTAAGGTAGTTAGTTTTAACTACTGAGAATCTAGTATAAATATGAGATATGTTGGAAATTAATGTAATGGTAGTTGTGGGCTAATATAATAAGTGTTTTCGATAATTTATAATTACTCTTTTTTCTCTCTTTTCTCTATCTTATGTGTTGCATGTATTCCTTTGCTTAGTATCTACTTGGTGTATGGATCTACTACTAAATATATATTCTTTTCACTAGATTACAACAATCCATTAAAGGAGAAAACCTCTCCTATGGCTTTCTATGAGTAACAAATTACTTACCTTGGGAAGCATTCTAAAAGTGGGCTAGAATGGGCTGAATAGGTATTCTTTATGCCAAGGGGAGGTTGAAACTATTCAACATCTATTTTTTTCCTGTGCATTTTTGGTTCAAATATTGTTCCTGTTTTCCAAATAGTGTGTGATCAATTTTTTTGTCTCTCTCTCAGTTTGGAAGACAATGTTCCACTTTGTCTTTGTGATTCATCTATATCACGATTTGGCTATTTATTTTTCTTTATCATTTATTTAATTTTGTGGGGAAGGGAACTTCAAATTTTTGGGGATAAATAACTTCCAAGAGATGTAGTTGCAGAGTTAATTGTGAAGTTAACAAAGGGATTTAGGTTTGATCCTAAGAAGTTTAAATATCTTAATCCAATCATTCCTCCTTTGGAATATAGAATTACTTGGGGGTTGTTTTACGGAGCCTATCAAGTCAGTCCTCCCTAATGTGGGTTTCGTATGGTCCTCCATTTAAATTTCTCTCACTTTTAGCTTCTTTGATATGACCCTACTCTTAGTTCAACCTCTAAAGTAGAATGTGTAGATTTATGGTCTCTTATTTTTATGTAAGGAATATTTGTTTATCCAAGCTTTAAAATTAAGAGACTACAAGTTTGTCATTGAATACGAAAAAAAATATTCAAATTGCAAAATGTGAGAATGCAATCCATGCTTTTCCAGATCAAGGAGCTAACATAGGGCCTTGAATGGTCTTATTTCTCTCACATATATACAGAGATAAATGTCATAGTATATGAGATCAAAAAGGAAGATATATCGCTCCAAGATTCTATATTATCCATGAATTTTATAAAGTCCATTTAGTTCAGGATATGTCTTTTTCTCTACACTCCATATTTTTTGTAGAAATATATTTTTCTACTATTGTAATATTAGCTCTAAGACAATTTTAGGATGACTTTGATTAGTTTTTATTAATATGATAGCTCCTTTAATGGACTATTTTGTTTGTGAATTTTGTTTATGCAGGGGATTCAATGCTTATTCACAAAAATTTCTTCAACAATTTTCATATCTCTTAATGGGGGGTTACATATGTGTATTTCTATTTGGAAATAGAAATATTTTTTCTTCCAATATATATATATAGTTGAATGGGTAAAATTTATAATGTTAATGTTGTACTAGAGAAATGGGATCTACCATGATAATAATGGTCACAAGCAGGGAAAAATTTAATGATAGAATTTTATCTTAAAGTGTAGAAACCTTGGAAATTCTTATTGTCAGTAATATGCACATTGTAAAATGTTTGGCGATATTTTTGTAAAAATTTCAAATTTATAATGATTTTATATAGTATCTATCAAAATTTTGGTGACTTTAAAGATAAAATAAATTTATCCTATAATATTTGGCCAAATCATTTAAAAATGGAATTCAGCGAAGATGTTTTGGGAAAAACCATAGAAAATTAGCCCATTTGCAAAATTTAGTCCATTAAATTTTCCATGGACACAAGCATTAAACATAACCAAGATTTGATTCAATGCATTTGGTAATATTTGCAAACATTTTACAAGGACTTATTATCTGAAAATATGCTAGCATGTTAAGCTACCATGATTATATTTCCACTAGATTCTTAATACATAAAATGACCCCCTTATGATCTTTATGTCAATTCGTCCTAGCTCTTGACCATCATTACCAACATTGACATATGGGAATACAATACTGAAATAATTGTAGATATGCTTTCAAATTTCATAAGAACATGTAAATTCATTATTGATGGATTTATCATTTCTAACAATAATATTGTAACATTCCTCTTTCACACATATATTCCATGTAGTAGTATTGTAGGAAATTATCCCCTAAGGTTAGAGTTGAAAACCCTATAGAGTAGATAGAAGAAGCTCAAGATACTAGCACAAAAATTAATACAAAAAAGGTAATAACTAACCTACTAGAAAGTGTACCTACTTGTAGGTTTGATGGTTGCAATAGATCGTTTTTTCCCTTCTCTCCTTACTACCCCTCAACTTTAGGCCTACAACCAAAATAGGTGGAAAGAAAGAAAATAATGAAGAATCAAAGCATATAAGTATTCATTAAGTTAGTTCAATAAAATCTTAAAGCATAGAAAGGAAATTAAACAGATATAATAATAACATTGGAATAAGTATGAGTTTCTTTATTATTTAGTTTGAAACAACAATAGAGAAACATATATCTACTACTTGCTACATGGATAGCATGAAACTGTCCTTTAGATTCCTCCTCCCTAAGCCAGTAAATATATCCTCCTCTAGTATTCCACTCCAAGTTGATGAAGCATTGATCATAATATGGGGGAGAGATAAGGATGACAAGGAAACTATTGTTTCCTTAGGGGAAATTCCTACAAGTGTTATTTAAAGAATTTTTATGGAACATCAAGGCTTCCAATGGAATAAGGGAGATAAATAGGCCAATGGACCATCTTAAATAAAGGTGTGGTGAAAGATGATATAAGAAGTACCTAGAAGAAAATTCTTAGAGAATAAATGCTTGAGGCTATGAAAATCATAAGTACCCCATGGAGTCATTTAAAAATAATTGTTTGACCCAAAGGAATCACCTCATAAAATACACCTTAATCATATGTTACTAGTAGTACATGACAATGTCATGACACATCGATCAATGCCAAACTATCGATAAATAATTATGAGACAATTTAAAAGATTATAATAATATACTCTAGAAACATACCTAAATGGTGTTGCGGGGAACTTCATTGTATATGTAATTTATGATGTTTACAGATCATATAAGTTTTTTGTTATAAAAATGCATTATCTCTAGGTAGGAAACACGCATTACAATAGACAAAAAATACATGAATGTGAGATACATTTCTCATTCATATGAAAGACACTAATACCATTTCATTGGACCTTGGTTTTTATCTTTTAAGAGGTCTCTTGGACTTCTCATGATTGTTGGCCTTCACTTGAGTTTTTTCACCTTCATCTGATGTGAATAGGAAAAAATCACATAACCCTAGAGGATTATATTTCCTAATCGAAAGGGGTGTATATAAGTCCAATAAGAGAACTCAAATACAAAGGTATATAGAAACCAATGGTTGGATGTGCTCCTTGAGATTTTGGTTTAAGGAAGACCACAAACCAAACAAGGTAGTAGAAGTCAAAGTCTCCTACCTATGGTGGTTTAAGGATGAACACCAACACTAGAACTTGGCTCAAAGTAGTTGCAATTCCTGGAAAAATTTTGAATCTGGCTAAAAGATGAAGTATTCTATGAAGTGGATGTGCTCCCTAATGATATTTTAAGGATTACCAAAAACTAATGAGTTAGATAGTAAAAGTTCTACTAAAGGTGGTTTAAGGTTCGCCACCATCCAAATCATGATCATGTAATTGGATACATCCATGAATCTATGATCTATGAAGTTGGACCTGGATAAATTTATGAATCTAGAATTGGATGACTTTGGATGTATGCTCTGGTTGCAGGCTACAATTCTAGTTGTGGCTCAAACTCACTTGATATGATTTTGAATTTAGTATTTGACGATAAATTCTTCCCTTGTTAGATACAAAGTGAGAAGATGAAGATATATATAATGCAAGAGCTTTCAATACTTAAGAATGAACTTTACAAAATGACTAATATATCTTCTTAGTTGTTGACCACTTATAAGAAGTGATCCATCCAAGGTGACTCTTTGCTCTTGCAGGAGTCCTATATCTAGAACATTTGTCCAAATGATGAGTATGTTTTCCTAAAAACTAACAACGGTGAATATCAAGTCAATGATATTTCAAGTGACCAACCCAATCACAATGTTAGCATTTGTGAAGCTAAAGTGGATGTGGATCAGGTGAAGAGGAATTGTCCTATATAATCCCAACACTATGAAACTAAATTGGTTTAGAGTATTCTGGAATTTGAAAGGCCACATCCTTTCCGTATTCAATACCAATTTTGTTCCTATTGTTAATAACTTCTTCCCAAGGTCTAATGATGGGCTTGGGAAATGCAAGTTGAACTTCTAGATCTTCATACAAATCTACTCCTGAAATCATGTCACTAATATAATCATGTGTTCACTGTTGTTGGGAATCAATTTCAAGTAGATAATTATTTTGGACAAGAGCTAGTTCATAATGTTGATTCGTTTGATGTAGTTAATCTTGTTGGAGATAAGATTCAAGCTACATAAATTCATATTGTCTTATGAATTTTGTAAACATGTTCAAACAACAGTGAGAGTGGCCTTTTTGATTTTAGATTTCTTCAACAATAGAGAGTATTAGAGTGTTCAATAATTCTAATAATCTATCAATTCTTGTCTTTTTTTTAATAGTTAAAATTGATCAAATGAAGGTGTTTTGTTCAACTAAATATGCATCATCCCTTAACAAATTAGAGATAATGTGAAATATTCCAATCCCTTTTTGGAAATCCTAATCTCCCCACGAATAACTCCACGAGGGACACTAACAAAATGGTCACAACCATGAATCAATGAGGAAGCATTATAGAAATTCCTTATAGTGCTACTATAATTGACATTGAAATATGGACTATGAGAGAAGCTACTTGTCAAATTTGGGCGTGTAAAATTCATTTTCTAAAATTGAATTGGATCTTTTTTCTTCAATAAAATAATTGTGTCTAATAATTGTGGAGAAAAATTCAATGAACATACCAATAGGAATGTTCAAGATCCATGAAATCAAACTATGTCACAAATTATTTTAATGATGTTTTCCAGGTAAACTTAATGTGTATATATAATTTTTTTTATTGATTTATTATTTTCATTTCAATGAAAAGAGATAATTGATATCTGATGTTTAAAAATGTAACACCTTCCTCCCACATCTACCCAAGTAATTGACCAACTGGGGTAAACATGTGACGAGAAGTTACCATGATATGATTCGACCTCCTAAGTCACCTTAAGGAAGCAAAACCAACAGAAACACACCATACAAACCTTCCACATCAGCAACATGATTCCCAAGAACCATCCCAACCTCTCAGGTAACTAACCCCTATGCCCCACTGGGTATTTTGACCATTTAACCCCCTCACACTCCATTAATATCAACAAGGATGAGTCCAGGAGGCTCCAGAAACTCCCAAAAAATGGGTATGCATGCGTCCAGGGAATTTTTTTTCCTTGTGTTGTGCCTTTTTCTCTAGGATTTGAGCCACTTTTTAAGGCCTAGACGCTAGTTCACTGCCTAAAACTCAATGAGACTTTCATAATTGCAAGATAACAATAGAAATGATAGACATACAATTACTTGAACAAGGAATTGGTTAGAACCCTACTAGCAAGGAATTACTAGTGAGGAAAACATACATTCAACTCATTACATGTAAGTAAAACCCACTGTAGCTTCTGATCGCAATGTCCTCTTTTAATTTCCTACTCTTCCTTTGCCTTCTTGCTTCAAAACTTCAAGTCTGCCGCACTCTCCAAGAGTGCTCCAAGAAAATTCTAAGTGTCCAAGAGTATGAGAGAGAGAGAATAGAGAGAGAGCACCAAAACTGAATTGGAAAAAGTTTGTGTAGTGATCCTCAAAAGCTTTTTTATTAATGAAGCCTCTATTTTCTTCATTTTCCATTATTTTCCTTCAATTTCCTCCTCACATGCAACCTGTGACCTTTCACCTCTCTTTTCTCCTAATTTCCATTATTTTCATAAATAAATGTGCTAAAATTCCATTTTGCCTTCCCAAAGTCTTTTTCATTGCCTTTGTCGATTTCCTTAGAAATTAATCAATCACTGGTGATCCCCCATCACTATGGTTTTTCCCAACATTTATCTTGGAAAAAGTGTCCCATCAATCTTGGTTATTATTCTACCTTTATTAACTTTTATTACATGGAATTTTGACCAAGGTTGTTACAAGACCCTTGCCCTTGGGGGAACATTGTCCTCGGCATTCAACAACATCTACAACCAACAAGGCTGTTGTAAGAAAAACATACTTCCGATGGAGATTTATAACTTAGCTCATTGTAGTATTTACAATGATCATCTTGCTAAGAAGCAAACCAACAAAACAGCATAACAAATATAACATCATAATGGCATGACACCCATACCACTTATTGGAGCTTTATAACTTAGTTCATGGCAATATTTACATCCATATACATATGTACATATACCAAACATCACCAAAACATGTGCCAAAACATATACCAAAACATTTTCTCAACCAACAAATAAGGAACGATACATAGGCCGCATATGACCGCCATCTCCCATGTAGCTACATTGGGTCCATTTCACTTTAACTTGCTCAATTGCTCAGTTTTGGAGCATGAACATCTTTCCTTGTAATATACACTAAGGCTATGACTGGAATTCTCCATCTGGATCCACCTGCAATACAAGCCAGTCAATCACATGATCAACATCTTTAACATACTTCTTTAGTAATGACACATGGAAAACACCATGGACTCTCATTGTCAGAGAAAATGCAAGTCAATGGGCTATTGGCCCAACCCTCTCAATAATACTAAAGGTTCCACAAAACCAAGGTGCCAACTTGGTACATTATCTAATCCGCAAGGAGCTCTTCTTCGGTTTGATGTGCAAGTACACCTTTTCCCCAACCTATAACTCCTTCAACAACCTATTCTAATCTACATAACGCTTCTGCATATCTTGTGTTGCTTTCAAATTATTCTTGATTACTTGCATCTCTTGCTCCATGTCTGCTAGCATTTTCGGTCCAATCAATATCCTGTTAAGTTGATCACTCTAACTAATGCAAGTATTATGACTTTGTCCATACAATGCCTCAAACTGACTCATCCTCAAGGATAACTAATACCCATTGTTGTAAGCAAACTATACTAGTGGAAGGTAATCTTCCCACTTCCACTTCTGATGCATCACATATATCCTCAACTTGTCCTCCAATATTTTGCTGGTCCTCTCTGTCTTTCCATCTGTTTGTGGATAATAAGTTGTACTAAATGCCAAATTTGTTCCCAAACGTGCAAATAACACCTTCCAAAACTTGGAAATGAACTTCAAATCCATGTCTAACATAATATTCTTTGGAAATCCAAGCAATTTGACCATGTCCCTGATGAAGACCACACTACATCACTCACTAAGAATGTAGATTTCATTGAAATGAGGTGCACTAATTTTGTCAACTTGTCCACCACTACCATGATGGAATCATGTTGTCTCATTGTCCTTAGAAAACATATGCTAAAGTCCAAGGAAATGACCTCCCATTTCCACTTTAGAATCTCAATCGGTTGTAGTAGTCCACCTAGATGCTTACACTCTACCTTCACCTGCTAACAATCCAAGCACCAAGCCACAAGGTTTATACATCCTTCATCAGATTCGGCCAATAATAAAACTTCTTCATTACAATCATTGTCTTCTAGTAGCCTGGGTGACCTGATATGGTTTCGCATGAAACTCCCTCAAGGTCACCATCTTGAGCTTAGTACTATCTAACACATATATCTTGTCTCTAAATATAACCAACTTATTTTCCATGAGACAATAGTCCACATCCTGTGCGCCTACATGTGTACCTATACGTGTACCACTACATGTACCTATACCTGTACCTATACCATTACCTATACCACCATCTATACATGTACCTGTACCTATACCATTACCTATACCACCATCTATACATGTACTTGTAGCACCACCTATACATGTACATGTACCAACACTTGTACCACTACCTGAACTCTCCTGCAACTGGTGCATAATATCCATATACCTAACATCATGTTGACCTGATTATAAGATCCTATCTTGTAAGTTTTTCCCATGGGAGCCCATAACGGATAATTTGTTTAGTTGTATCTACTTGCTAGGTTAATTTTCCACCATGTTCTCTTTATCTTTGATATACTTGATCTCAAATTCAAACTCACTGATCATGGTCAAGCACTAAGCCTTCCTACCAAGAATATATTTCCTCCTCATCTTCAATGCATGTATGATTGCTACCAACTCAAGATTATGTGTCACACATATATTCTCGTGCTCATTCAACTTCTATGACTCATAGCATGCCACCTGTCCATCCTACATAATGACTCCACCAAGTCCTCTCTTGCAAGAATATGTATATACTACAAACTCTTTGTTTGGATCTACACTCTTTAACATTGGTGCATGTGTCAACAATTGCTTGAGCTACTCAAAACTAGACGTGCACTCCTTTGTCCATTCAAACTTATCACCTTTCCTCTGCAATGATGTGATATGATAGGCAATCTGTGATAAGTTCCTCATGAACCTCATGTAATAACCTGCAAATATTATGAAGGATCTCACGTCATCTACATTCATCGTAGCTTCCGACTCCATGATAGCTCTTAACTTTTTTGGATCCACTTTTATGCCCTCCTTGGAGACAACATGTCCCAAGTAATGTACCTCAGTCTGAAAGAAACTACATTGCTGAGGTTGGCATACAACTGATCCTCTCTCGACAATCACGACACTGCTGCTAAATTTTCTGCATGCTCTTCTTCATTTTTAGAATATACCAATATATCATCAATTAACATAATAACAAACTTATCTAGGTATGGAAGCAACATGCTATTCAACAAGCACATAAAGGTAGTTGTAGCATTAGTTAAACCAAATGGAACTACAAGAAACTCATAATGCCCATATTTGGTCCAAAAAGTTGTCTTGTAGATGTCGTCTTCCTTAATGTCTACCTGGTGATATCTGGAACTCAAATCAATCTTTGAGAACTCTGTTGCTTCCTTCAACTGATTGAACAAATCACCAATCCTTGGAAATGAATACCTATTCTTGATGGTCACTTTGTTCAATTGCTTGTAGACAATGCATAATCTAAGAATATCATCTTTCTTCTTCACAAACAATATCGGTGTTCCCCATGGTGATACACTTGTCCTAATGTATCCCTTGTCAAACATTTCTTTCAACTACAAATTCAATTCTACCAACTCAGGTGTACTCATCCTATAAGGTTTGTTTGATGTCAGAGGTACCCCTAGCACCAATGCAATAGAAGAGTCTACTTCCCTGTGAGGTGGCAACTCTAAAATATCTGAAGGAAATACATCTTGAAACTGTTGTAGAACTGGGTACCTTCTCAAAACATCTGCATCCTCAACTTCCTTACCCTTTTCTCTAGAAATGTGCATTGCAAATAACACACACCCTTTTCTGTGATTGCACTTTGCCTACATAGCAGCCACCATCCTAACTGATGTTTCTTTCTTCTTTCCTCAAAAAAATCGTGGTTCTCCATTGTTAAATAAGCACTCAATGGATTTTTCATAACAATCCACCTTGGTTCTATGAAGGTACAACCAATCCATTCCCAATAAAATATTGTATGATCCCAATGATAATACATTCAAATGTCTTGGAGTAGGAATACCCTTCAAATCAAATGCACAAGCTCTTACCCAGTCATGAACTCGCTTCTTTATACCTGTATCCATTTGTACTAACCCAGATTCTACATGCACTTCTTTATTCAAACCACACTTATCCACCAGGTAAGGATTAACATAGCTATAATTATATACAGAGTCAATAAAAACATAAACAACTTGATCACAAAGCTTACCATCCATCAAAATGAATGATGCTTGATCCTCTTCTTTTTTGTTATCCAGTGTTCCATAGATACGAGGAATAATCTAACCAACATCCCCAAAAGTTTGCTCCTCCTGTGCACTATATATCTGAGGCCTATGACCTTGTTTCTGTAGATAATATCTCATGTGATGATCTTTTCCACAAGTCCAACACTCTCTAGGGTTCGAGGTTGCATCCTTCTTTTTATCCCCATATTGATGTCCTTGTCCTTTCTCAAATGCATTGAAATTCTTAGATGGTGTTGCATTCTCTTTATTACCTCAATATTGAGGTCTTGCTTGCTTCTTGTCCCATGTTCTTTTTTTCTTTGCATTACCTTTCCAATCCGGCTTAGTCTCAGATCTACGCTTCGATTGCTCATAGCAGTGATTTAGATTTCGGATGTCCTCCTCAAATGGTGTAGGCTCATCGAACTCAATATTGTCTTTGAATGCAATTGGTAGCCCACTAGCGAACCTCTGAATCTTGGCCTTCTCCTCCGTTAGGTAAGGCAGATACCTCAATAGCTCCAAGAACCTGCTAGTGTAGTCCTCATCTGTCATCAATCTCATCTTTAACTCATAGAGTTATTTTTCCTTGTCATCAAAGTATCTCTTTGATAGGTACTTATTCTTGAATAGTCACTTGAACTCATTCCATGTCAATTCCTCCTCATGAATACCTATGAAATTCTTCACATCTTAGCACCAAATATCTTCTTTACCTTTGAGACTGAATGTAGCTATTCTGGCTTTCATATTCTTTGAGTAATTGTGCAGCCTAAAGAAATTCATCATGCCAAGCAACCATGCCTCTCCATCCTCTGATTTCTTCATCTCTCCATCAAATATAGGTGGATTTGCTTTCTTAAACTCTTTCGGAAAATATCGCTTATCGCTCCTCCTCTAAGGGTGATAACGATGATGATCATAGTGTCTATCTGAACCAGAACTAGAATAGTACTTGTGTCCATCGCCTCTCCTATTCGGAGTATCCAATAACCTGCCACCTCTCACTATGTCATCTCTATCCGACCTGTTACCACCATGCAACCTACTGCCATATGCCCCTTTAGTTTTTTCATCCTACTCATGGTTGATCTGAAGGGGTCCCTGTTGCTGCAATTCTAACAAACTTTGAATTGTCACTGCAATTATCTTTGCTTGTTTCTCCTCTACTTGTATGATTCTGTCATTGTCTACATTACAACTCCTTACTCCTTCCTTCAATCTTCTCAGTGTCTCTTCTAAATCAGAAGGTTTCCCAACACCACGCTGCTCATTTGATCCATAGGGAGAGGATCTGGAACTATAGTCTACCATATTTCTAATCATCTTTGATATTATTCCTACAATGTATATCATGTCAACGGAACCAAATCAAAATAAAACAACATACCTTAGCATAATTCGGGTAGGATACCTCGTCTACAAGATCAGACAATCAACATAATACATGTATAACATAATCATGATAGCATATATACATATAATACATAAGCATATAACTACATAACCCATCATTCTTGCTAGATTCCAGTCATAAATGCATGACCATATGAAGTACACATATTGTGACCTCATGCGTGACACTAACGACCACATCACTGTACAATTGACCACATGTGAACACTAATGTGCACAATAAATGCATAATCAACCACACACTGATCGCAACGTACTCCAGAAGAACACCATTAAATTCCATGGGAGCCTCACTACAGCCATAGCTCATACCATACAAATGCAACAAGCACATGGTCTTACAACACAAGAAACATATATGCAACTAATAGGAATGCATGACCAAAACACAACCCATCTAGTCTGAGTGGTGAACCTTGCTTTGATACCACTCTGTAACAACCTCCTCCCACATCCACCCATGTAACCGACCAATAGGGCTAAACATGTGATGAGAAGTTACTGGATATGATTTGACCTCCTAAGTCACCCTAAGGAAGTGGAACTGACAGAAACACACCATACAAACCTTCCACATCGGCAACAGGACTCCCAGGAACCATCCCAACCTCCAAGGTAACCAGCCCCTAGGTCCCACTAAGTTTTTTGACCATTTAATCCCTGGACGCTCTCTTGATATGGACAAGCATGCGGCTAGGAGGCTTCCAAAGCTTCCACAACATGGGTATGAATGTTCCTAGGGAATTTTCTGCCATTGTTGTGATTGCGTCTCCGGGATTTCAACCACTTTTTAAGGCCAAGAGCCCAGGTCACTCTCCAAAACTCAATGACACTTTCATAATTGCAAGATAGCAATATAATAATGATACACATACGATTACTTGAATAAGGAATTGGTTGGACCCCAACGAGCTATGACAAGCATTTCATCAAACATGTCACTAATATATAATCTACAGGTGTAAACAACATATCTGAGCATAGGGATCTCATACTTATCTGAGAATATCTAAGAATAATTGTTCCCTTATATCATTAGCTGCATTATCATCTATTTTGTCATAGATACATTATTAATTCATTTAAAAATAAAAACATTAGGAGAGCTATAGATCATCCATGTCATAAAACATGCTTATAACCAACATAATAACAACAGGAATATCAAGGATAAGTCAATCATAGAATCCACATATAAACTAGTAAATTTACACATAAGACATCAAATAAATAAGCTCTTATTAATGAATAGAAAAGCCAACCTATGATGGGACTACCATGTTCACGTGACCATAGAATGCTTGAGCCAATACTCTCTTCACCCATTCACCCTTGTGCCATATTCCAAGCATGAATGTGGGATCTCATAAAAAAACATCGATGAAAACCATCCAGGGATTTTGGAGGCCAAACCACCTCAACCCATCTAAGAGTGATTCCACCTCATGGTCGGACATCACAATCATCACCAAATTGTTTTCTACTTAATATTTTCAAGGCTCCAGAGCATTTTTCCAGCTATGGCTTCCAGGACTAGTAACTCAACCCACCAAGGGTCTCCAGAGCATTTGTCCAATCAAGGCTTCCAAGACTAGTAACTCAACCCAATATGTTAGAAGGCTTCTAGAGCGTTTGTCCAACCATGGCTTCCAGGAACTAGTAACTCAGCCCAAGCTAAAGGAAACATGAGAACCATCCCCAAAAAAAAGAAATGAACCCACAAAACCATGGATATCCAGGAAATCGCACAGCTAGGAAAATCCACTGACGGTCGAGGAAATACTCCATGCCAATGACACATCATTACCAACAAACCAAATGCATATGCCATGCATGCTAAAAATAGTGAGAAAAACATACATGAAACTTGGTAACTATAAGAAAACATGTTCTAGTTGCTAATCCTGATGTACTCTTGCACTTTCCTACTCTTCCTTTGCTCCAAAAATACAAGTATGCCACACTCTCCAAGAGTGCCTCAAGAAAAATCTAAGTGTCCAAAAGTATGAGAGAGAGAGAGAGATAATAGTGAGAGAACTCCAAAATTGAATTGAAAAATGTTTGTGAACTGATCCTCAGAAGCCTTTTTATTAATGAGGCCTCTATTTTCTTCATTTTCCATTACTTTCCTTCATTTTCCTCTTAACATGGAAAATGTGATGCTTCACCTCCATTTTCTCCTAATTTCCATTATTTTCATAAATAAATGTGTCAAAATTTCATTTTTCCATTCCAAATCCTTTATCGTTGCCTTTGCCAATTTCCTTAGAAATTAATCAATCACTAGCGATCCCCATCACTATGATTTTGGCCAAAATTCAGCTTCGAATAAGAGTCCCATCAACTGTGGTTATTATTCTACCTTTATTAACTTTTATTACATGGCATGCTCACAAGGGTTGTTACTGAACCCTCCCCCTTCGGGGAACATCATCCTCAGTGTTAACAATACCTACAACCAACAAGGCTACTTTAAGAAAAACATACTACCCATGGAGCTTTATAACTTAGCTCGTTGTGGTATTTGCAATGATCATCATGCTAAGAAGAAAACAAACAAAAAAGCATAACAAATATAACATCATATTGACATGACAACAATACCACTTATTGGAGCTTTATAATTTAGCTCATGGATGTATTTACATCCATATACATATGTATATATACCAAACATCACCAAATCATGTACCAAAATATATACCAAAACATCTTCCCAGCCAGTGAATAAAGAAGGATATATAACCTACATATGATTTTCCATCTCCCATGTAGCTTCATCGGGCCTAAAGTGCTTCCATTGCAATTTAACCTTCTTGATTTCTCAGATCTGGAGCATGACAATCTTTCTCTACAATATAAATTGATGATCCAGCTAGAATTCTCCATCTGGCTCCACCTACAACATATTTAACATACTTCTAAGCAATGACATATCGAAAACATCATGGAATTTCATTGTCAGAGGCAGTGCAAGTTGATAGGCTACTGGCCCAATCCTCTCAACAATACTGAAGGGTCCACAAAATCAGGGTGCCAACTTGGCACATTATCCTATCCGCAAAGATATTTTCTTCGGTTTGATGTGCAAGTGCATCTATTCACCAACCTAGAACTCCTTGAACAACCTATTTTGATCTATATAGATCTTCTTCCTATCTTGTTTTTCTTTAAAATTCTTCTTAACTACTTGCATCTATTGCTCTGTGTCTACCAACATGTCCTATCCAATCAACACCCTGTTAAGTGGATCACTCTAACTGATGGGAGTATTACAACTCCGCCCATACAATGCCTCAAATAGACTCGTCCTCAAGGATTCTTGATACCCATTGTTGTAAGCGAACTCTTCCAGAGGAAGGTATTCTTCCCACTTATGTTGCTAATGCATCACATACATTCTATACGTGTCTTCCAATATTATGTTGATCCTCTTTGTTTGTCCATCTTTTGGCAGATGATAAGCTGTACTAAATTCCAACCCTATGCCCAAACCTACAAATAACTCGTTCCAAAACATGGAAGTGAACTTCGCATCCCTGTATCACATAATCTTCTTCGAAACTCCATGGAATCTCACCATGTCCCTTATGAAGACCTGTGCTACATTAGTCTTCAATAATGTAGACTTCAATGGAATGAAGTGTGTTACCTTTGTCAACCTATCCACCACTACCATGATAGAATAATTTTGTCTCTAATGTCGGAAAATATGTGATAAAGTACTTGGAAATGACCTGCCATTTCAACTCTGGAATCACAATTGGCTGTAGCATTCCAATTGGATACTTACACTATGCCTTCACCTGCTAAAAATCCAAGCACCTAGCCACAAAATATACTACATCCTTCTTCAAATTTGGCCAAAAATAAAACTTCTTCATTGCAGTCAATGTCTTCTGGTAGCCTAGATGCCCTGAATATGCTTCCGCATGAAAATCCCTCAAGTTCACCTTCTTGAGCTCATTGTTGTATGGCACATATATCCTATCCCTAAATCTAACTAGTCCATCTTCCATGAGATGATAGTCCACATCCCATGCACCTGCACCTATACCAATACCTGTATGTATACCTGTACAACCTCCTGTACCTATACCTATACTCTGCTGCAACCTATGCATAATCTCCATATACCTCTCATCCTCCTCACCTACCTGCAAGATACTATCCCGTAGATCTGTCCTATAGGAGCTCATAGCTGCTAAGTGATTTACCTGTATCTGCCTCCTAAGAGAATATGCCATACCTTTTATATACCTAATCTCAAATTTGAACTCACTGTTCATGGCCAACCACTAAGCCTGCATGTCATTCAGATTTGGTTGCTCAAATAGATACCACAAACCACTATGATCACTCTTCAATACAAACCTCCTGCCCAGAAGATAGTGCCTCCACATCTTCAATGCATGTATGATTGTTGCCAATCAGCCAGTTCTTCTTGTGCTCATTTGGTTTTCGTGACTCATAGCATACCATCTGTCCATCATGCATAAGGACTCCACCAAATCCTTTGTTGCAAGCATTTGTACATACTACAAATTCTTTATCCGGATCTCCAATATTTAACACTAGAGAATGTGTCAACAATTGCTTGAGCTACTTAAAACTGGCCTCACACTCCTTAGTCCACTCAAACATTTTACCTTTCCTTTGCAATGATGTGATAGGATAGGTAATCTGTGAGAGGTTCCTAATGAACCTCGTGCAATAACCTACCAATCCTATGAAGGATCTCACCTCATCTACATTCTTGGGAGCTTCCCACTCCATGATAGCTGTTAACTTTTCTAGATCCACTGTATGCCCTCCTTGAAGATAACATGTCTTGATTAATGTACCTTAGTTTGAAAGAAACTACACTTACTGAGCTTAGCATACAACTGATTCTCTCTCAATAATCTCAACACTACTGCTAAATGCTCGACATCCTCTTATTCATTTTTAGAATATACAAATATATCATCAATGAACACAATAACAAACTTATCCAAGTATAGATGCAACACACTATTCATCAAGCACATAAAAGTAGCTAGAGCATTAGCTAAACCAAATGGAATTACAACAAACTCATAATTCCCATACCTGGTCTAGAAAGTTGTCTAGTAGATGTCTTTTCATTTTATGCATACGTGGTGATATCTGGAACTCGGATCAATCTTTGAGAACACTACAACTTCCTTCAACTGATCAAAAAAGTCATCAATCCTCAATAATGAATACCTATTCTTGATGGTCACTTTGTTCAATTTGCTGTAGTTAATGCATAATCCAAGAGTACCATATTTCTTCTTCACAAATAGTAATAGTGCACCCTATAGTCATATGCTTGGCCTAACGTATCCCCTGTCCAACATTTACTTCAACTACAACTTCAAATCTACCAACTCAGGTGTACTCATCCTATAAGGTGCCTTTGATGCCAAAGCTTCCCCTGGCATCAAATCAATAGAAAAGTCTACTTCCATGTGAGGTGGAAACTCTGAAATATCTATAGGAAATACATCATGAAACTGTTGTAGAACTGGGTACCTGCTCAAAACATCGACATCCTCAATTTCCTTACCATTGTCACTAGAAATGTGCACTACAAATAAGAGACATCCTTTTTAGTGACTGCACTTTCTCTTCAAAGTTGTCACCATTCTAACGAATGTTGCTTTCTTCTTACCTCGCAAAAATCTTGCTTTTCCATTGTTGTCCAAGCACCCAATTCCTTTGTCATAACAATCCACCTTGGTTCTATGAAGGTACAACCAATCCATGGCCAACAACATACTTTATGATCCCAATGGTAATACATTCAAATGTGTTGTTGTAGGCGTACCATTCAAATCAAATGCACAAGCTCTTACCTAGTGATGAACTTGTTTCTTTGTACCTATAGCCAACTGCACTAACCAAGATTGTGCATGCAATTCTTTATTCAAACCTCAGTTATCCACCAAGTCACAACTAACATAATTATAATTAGATCTAGGGTCAATCAAAACATAAATAACTTGATCACAAATCCTACCATCCATCTCAATGATAGATGCCTGATGGTTTTACTGTTTGTTATCCAGTGCTACTTTGATACAAGGAATGCTTTGACCAACATCCCCAACAGTCTACACCTTCCGTGCACTATATATATGAGGCATACCACCCTGATTCTATAGACAATCTCTCGTGTGATGATCTCTTCCTCAAGTCCAACACTGTATAGGCTTCTAGCCTGCATCCTTGTTCTACTCCTTAGATCGATGTCCTTATTCTTTGTCAGATGCACTAAAATTCTTATATGGCACTACATTCTCTTTATTACCTCAATCCTAAGGTATTTCCCTCTTTTTGTCCCATTTTCCATTGTTATTTTCATTACCTTTCCAATCTATCTTAATCTCAGATCTACGCTTCGATTTCTCATAGCAATGATTTGGCTTATAGATGGCTTCCTCCAATAATCTAGGCTCATAAAACTCAATGTTGTCTTTGAATGCAATCGGTAGCCCACTAGTGGATCTCCAAATCTTGGCCTTGTCCTCCTTGAGGTAACACACATACTCAGTAGCTCTAGGAACCTGCTAGTTTGCTCCTCATCTGTCGTCGGTCCCATCTTTAGCTCATAGAATTCTTTTTCGCTCTCATCAAAGTATCTATTCGATAAGTACTTCTTCTTGAATAGTTACTTGACTCATTCCAAGTCAATTCCTCCTCATGAATAGCTCCGACATTCTTTACATATTCCCACCAAATATCTGCTTTACCTTTGAGACTAAATGTAGCTATTTCGGCTTAAATGTTCTCTGAGTAATCATGAAACTTGAAGAACTTCCTCATGCCAAGCAACCATGCATATGCATCTTGTGATTTCTTCATCTCTCCATCAAATCTAGGTGGCTTTTCTCTCTTAAACTCATCCAGAAAATATCCCTTGTCACTCCTCTTCTAAGCGTGATAAGTTGACAATCGTAGTGGCTATTTGAACTAGAACTAGAATAGTACCTATTTCCATCGCCTCTCTTATCCAAAGTACCCAACAACCTGCCATCTCTCACTACATCATCTCTATCTGGCCTGTGACCACCATGCGACCTACTACCATATGCCCGATACGTTTCATCCTCCTACTCATGGTTGATCCGAAGGGGTCACTTTCACTATAATTCTTACAAACTTTGAAGCATCACTACATTTACCTCTGCTTGTTTCTCCTGTGCATGTATGATTATGTCATTGTCTTCCTTACAACTCCTTATTTTCTCCTTCAATATTCTCAGTGTTTTTGCCAAATCAAAAGGGTGTCCAACACCATGCTACTCATTTGATCCATAGAGAGAGTCTATGGAACAATAATCTAGCGTATTTCTACTCATCTTTGATATTCTTCCTGCAAGGTATATCATGTCAGCTAAAGAAAATCACAATAAACCAACGTAACATATGGTAATTCGGGGAGGTGGCCTCATCTACAACATCAATAAATCAACGTAATACATGTATATAACATAATCATGAAAACATATATACTTATAATACATAAGCATATACCTATATAACCCATCATTATAGCTAGAGTCTATTCATCAATTCGTTACAATATGAACTACACATATTCTGACCTCATCCATGACAACAACGACCACGTCATTGTATACTTCACCACATGTGAACAATAATCTTCATAAGCAATGCATAATAAAACACACACTTATGGTGATGTACTCCACAAGAATACCATTAACTTCCCATGGAAACCTCATTACAACCATGACCCATGCCATACAAATACAACAAGCACATTGTCTTACAACACAAGAAACACATAAGAAACTAACATGAATGCATGACCAACACACAACCCATCTAGTTTGAGGGGTGAACCATGATTTGATATCAGAACAACCTGATCCTCAGAAGAATGTTGATGCTTCATTGCCACCAGATTAGCTACCTAGTTTTGTTGTGGCCAGTAGATGTCACCTCATCTTTACCATAGTGACCCTGGAAAGTCGCTAGTGTAACTCTTATATTGATTGTGACTCAACATGTCATTGAGTGTATCTTATGTTTTGACACCTTCTGTACGCTTGAGGGGTCATTTTGATACGATACTCATTTGTAGTGTGTCTTATCACTTGTGCTAATAGTAGTCTTTGACCTTGGGAGAGTTTTTTATATTCCACAAATTCCTCATCACATCAAATCTTTGTGGGCTGCCATGAAATTTCATGAGCATCATGAAAACACATTTTCCAAATGAGAGAATGAAATCATATAGTTCGAGGGCTAACACACAACGATCCTGATTGGCATAGAATCCTTAAAAATTTGTGCTTGAATATGATTGATATTTTGTTGAGATCCATGTATCATGAACTATTCCCACACAAATGTATACATGGTGGGAATCTATGGGTATCTTAAGCTATGATTCTCTCTTTTGGGGAAGCGTGATACCAACATGTTGCAAGGAGATAGAGCATAGAAAGAATTAGAATTTTTGTATAATGTGAGAGAACCAATAGATACAAACCACATGAAGCATAAGTACAGTTTTAGTTGTAGATAGAAACATGTGCCACCTTGAATAGTAAAAAAACAAAAAAAACCTATGAGAACACTATCTGTAAGAAAAAAAATGGTCACGGGTTCAAATTTTACATAGGTTGTAGGTCCATATCATTTTCCCTAGGCATGCACTATGTTGATTTCATAATTGGCCAAAAATATGGACTAATGTGTTTTACACTTTATTTTGACACAAGAGAAGTTACAAGATGAATATTCCAAGATCATTACTAAAATTAGTAGTCAAAGAAAAATGAAAATTTAATAATCAAATTTCTTGAAATTCCTTGATCAAGGTGTGGTTTGAGGAGAATGGTGGGTTGGGGCGTTGTGCTCACCATCTTGAAGAATGAAGCACATTAAATGGTGGGGGTGTCGTGGAGATCACCATGCATGCAAAGACATGAAAATTTACTATCACATACTATCCATGATGAATGTCAATTGTAGACATAAAGGGGAGTGACAGGTCCAGTTATATTACATCCTTACAAGTTAATCACATGTTACCTTTGAGAGAGAAATTTTCCCTGCTCTTATGGCGAATTTTAGGCTTGAGCATGGTGATTGCTTACAATTAATTTAGAAATTTGGTAGTGGGGAATTTCGAGAGCATGTTTAGTGGACCAAAAACCCAAAGGGAATCTCTTTAATAATCATGCTAACGATATTTATGCTCTAGTTCTCAATGGGTCCATGTCAAGAAAGAGGGTTAGGAGGTTAAGGTGTGTGCATACATGAGATTTATGGAGATTGGTCGCTTTCAGTGTTTATGGTTCTCAGAGAGTTGTGTTGGTCTCCTACTCGCAACACTCGATGGTTGATTCTCTTCGATTAATTCTAAAGCCCTCTAGTTTTGCTGCAACATCCTTGCTTAGTGTAAGGATTGTTAGTTTAAAATTTTCTGCTAGTCTAGGCATTGTGATTTGGGTTTCTATTTGGCTACGACCACTTTTCAATTTAGATTTTTATTCCACTAGGTCCCTTTACTAGATTTAGGGTTGTGTCTTAGTCTCTGTTGCCTGATTCTGTCTATATCTATTTATGACTATTCTGGGTTGTTGGTCTTTATCTCGCTTGGGCATTGTTGAGAATCCTTTTGGAAATTCCCTCCCTATCCTATCATTGTTTGTTTGTTTGTCTTATTGATTTTAATTTCACTCTCTTAGCTAGAGTCATGTTTAACCTTGAAAGCATTATTAGTATGTCGAGGTCCCTAGGGCCACAACTGAACCCAACAATAAGACTAAGAGGTTGTTGAGACCTTCCATTCAAATATCACCCTAGAAAATCATAGTGTAATCTACCACCTAGAGACTATGTTAGTGAGATACATACACACCTTATAGGATTTGGAGCTTATAGAGGAAATTTGGTAATGGATTCTTGACCATGGTCACACCAGGATTTGAAAAAGAAATATTTCCTGCCATTATATCTGTATTGGAAAATGAAAACCTTGTTAGGTAGGGTCTGTATTGAGAGGCAAGTCGATAGGTACAATCTTTTCGCAAGTCTTGAGGATGTGAAATGAGAAAAAATAAATCAACAATTCTATATGGAGAGAATGGATGCTTGTATGGCTCAAATGGAACATCATATCCCATGCATTGCCACTAAATCTTCTCCTTCATTATCTAGTGTGACAAATCCATAACTTGTTACTTCTTCTTAATCTTAACCATTAAATGATTTTTGGTAGTTTTTTGTATTTTAATTATGCAGTAGATACTCTAGTTATGTTAAATTTATTAAAAATCTTGCAATTTTGGACTAATTATTCTATAGGAATGTGGTAAAAAATATCTAGTTTCCCAATGAGCAGATTGCCATGATAAAACATGTTAACAATGATTGGATAAATGATATATTGAAAATTTTCATTTTGTGAAGTAGTACAATATAGGCTTTAAAAAAAATCCTTTTAAAATAAAATTGAATTCATATAACCTCAACAAAGATAGTAATTAGAAACTCACTCAAAACTAGAATTCTTTAATTTAAATGCTTAATAATAATAACAACCAATAGAATCTTGAAATAGAATCTTTCTAAATTGTATGCTCTTTTCTATTTTTTTCTTGAAGTATAATAAATGGATATACGTTGGATGTCAAATTAACCATTATTGAGCATCATTCCAATTAGGCTCATGATGATAATCCCAATTGAATATTAACGATTAAAGTATTTATAACTTTTAAAAATACAATGTTTTCATCTTTTTAACTATTCCTGTGAAGGGTGTTTAATTTGTTGGAAGTATTGCATCCATGTGTTGTTGTGAATTGTAAGTATGAGTCCCTAGGTGTCATTCTAGAAGTAGTTATATCCCTATGTGTGTGAGTTGTCTATGAGTCATAGATCCACCTTTTTCGGGTCTTAACATCTAGAAGTCAGTGATATAATTCTTATATATGTAATTTCCTTATGTGATCAATAAACAATGTGTGTGATTTGTTGTGTGTATAATCTCTCTTAGCTCTCTTCTATTTTACTAATATGGTATCAGAGTTGGTACTCACTTGAATCCCTTAAGGGAGGGCCAGGAATATGTGAGGAACGCTGAGTGTTATTATTTCTGTACATATTAGTATAGATGTGTGAGAGTTTATTTTTAGTTTGTGATTCTTTTTTTTTTTTTCTTATCCTGTGTGTGTAGATATGTTTGTTTGCGTGCATCTTCTTCCAGCATATTCATATCCTTATGTTATCCTGCTATCTATAAAGTTTTATTTGTTCTTATCTACTCGTAACCTACAAAGGAGTTAAATTCATGCCTACATGGTTTTGTGAAAGTTGTGGTCACTATCATATTATAAATCTAAAAAATCATGCTGAGGAACTGTACATGTTGTTACACAAATATGGATTTGAGATCTGGGGCAGAGGAGTTTCAAGTGGCCAATGATATATGTCAAAAGTGTTAAAATTAGAGGAAAATCTCAATTTTTCGCTTCTGCAGGGAAGAGATCTCTACGTCAAATGTTTATGTTGCAATCTTGTTATGATCCCAAATTTTGGAGTTTGCATTTTAAACATATTAAGACTAGTCAGCTTAATATGTGAGTGTAAGTTTATTGGAATTGACCACTCTAACAAATTTTGCTTTATGAAGACGAGAAAGCTCCAAGACAAATATTGTACCAGATGACAAAATTCTAACCAGTGCTAAGGAGGGACATGGTGACTTGTTTATGCCTAAATGACAGTTGATAATTTGATGATTATTGAGTTTGTAGTTGTGAAATGTCTTTGTCAAGTAGTTTTCTATTTCTTTCAATTTTGATTATAAAAAATGTTGGTGGTTCTTACACTGGAAGCCCTGGTGTTAGAAATATCAATTCTTGTGTTAGTAAGGTCAAGCTGTTTGATCAACTTTTGAACACATTCAATATCCAAACCTCCATTCTAGCAACTGACAAATAACCGAAAGCGAAATATTCGACAGATAGTTGTTGGTTCATAGGATGGTTCATTACTTGAAGACTCTTATTGTGGAACCCCCGACGAGGTGATGTGTCAATATTGTTGATATTTCAAAGTTCATCATGATGGTCAGAGGTAGTTAAGATTTAAATGGAGGTCAAGTAACAACTCAGAGATGTGGTGGTGAAAGAGCAGAGTTTGCAAGATTACGGAGTGGATGTGATTGATGATCAAGGCTCGTCAGACAAAGATTATCTTTGTTGCTATAATATGTGTTTTAAATTTTTTCCATGTAAGCATTAAGGGAGTGTGTTGGAAGTAATGCTTCCATGTGTTGTGAATTGTCATTGTGTGTCCCTAGGTATCATTTTAGAAGTAGTTATGTCCCTATGTGTGTGAGTTGTCTATGAGTCATAGATCCACCTTCTTCCGATCTTATCATCTAGAAGTCAATGATCTAATGCTTATATATGTAATTGCCTTATGTGACCAATAAATAGAGTGTGTGATTTGTTGTGTGCATAATCTCTCTTGGCTCTCTTGTATTTTTCTAATATAATTAAAAACACAATATTTTGGTCTTTTTAACTATTCTTGCAAAAGGTGTTTAATCATTATGAAAAATAATGTAAAAACCATGTACAATCATATTGATATTTAAAATTATTATTTTATATTATTATTCTATCTATTATCTATTTAATGGATTTTTATTTTTTTTAAATTTTGGTTAAAAATTGCATTCAAATTAAACACAATTGTGATTAAATTTGAAATCAAATTCAAATTATATAATCTTAACATAGATAAATAAAATTAGAAATAACAAAGGAAGCTATAACCATGCAAATTGAAAATGCTACAATTTATGAATTCATGCATTAAGAAAAGTCTTTCGGTAGCAATCACATAACATAAATTTTTGGCTCACACATTTAGAACCAACTAGTGTGGTTCATCATGAGGACTAGATGTTTTAAATAGAGAGAAATGTAGAGACCATAATTTCAAGTAAAGACTATTTTTGAAAAATAATATTTAAACTAATTTATTAAAATCAAATATTATTAAAAAAATCTATTAATCGAAAAAATAAACTTACAGAACAAAAAATGAAATCAATAATATTTAAATAAATATTATTATTAAAATAAATATATTAAAGAAATGGTAATTACACGATTTATTTGAAATAATATTTAAATTAATTTTAAAAATCAAAATATCATTGTTTTTATGAATGGAAATAAGAAAAAATATAACTACAAGAATAAAAAAATCAAATCAATAATATTAAAATTAGGATTTAATTATACAAAATGATATATTGTAATAATGCCATTTGATGCTAATATATAATAAATAATAATAAATATATAAAATAAAAAAAAATTATTTAAATTTAGATTATATTTAATTTTTTTTATACAACAAAAAAAAAAAAAAATATGTAAAAACTAAATTTGTAAAGATAAGACAAGTGTAATGTGCTTCTTAGTACCTATCCCTTATGTAAAAAGTAATTATAAGATTACGAAGCTTGACTCTTAATCAATGCTCTGGTATAAGGGTATCAGAATGGTTAATGGTTCTTTATCCAACATATGAACATTATTTATATTGTTATAAGATAGTGAAATTCATTGGAAATGGAAAGTAGGGCTTTACAATGGTAAGAAACCCATAATTCCTACATTGCAATGCACAATTAATGCAGATTTTAAATTTTGCAAATTTTATAATGTATATACTCACATGAAAGGAAAGTATATATGAGATATGTGCTTCTTTAAAGAAAAGCATGTGTACCTAGTGAAAATCTGTTTAAAATTCAATTAAGTGGAGCAAGCATACTAGACTAGATATATCTTAGCCAATATAATTAGTAATGAGAATTAGTAACGGTCAATTACGACTATTATGACCAAATAATGATATAAGAGTTGTTGATGATCAGCCCTATAAGAATTATGCTCACTAATTAATCAACAAAGTTTCATTTAGAACTGACCATTATGACCAAATAATGATATAAGAGTTGTTGATGATTAGCCCTATAAGAATTATGCTTACTAATTAATCAATGAAGTTTGATTTAGAAGTAGCTTCCGGGTTTTAGAAATTATGTCGACTATATATATACATATGGTCTAGCTTGTTGTTGAGTGTTTATTTGTTGTGTTTTTGAGTCAACCTCATCTTAAACATAGCCTTGGTATACATCACTTATCAATTTAGAGGATTGAGGAAATATAAAAATATTACAAGTTATATGCAACATGATATGTTTGGAAACCCAATTTAAATTTAATTTTAAATTAAAATAATCATTGTGTTGCAATGCTTTTTTAATATTTCTAAATAACTCTAGCCTTTAACAAAATATGTCAATTTTATCACCAATATTGTAGTGTTGAAATTTCTAAATTGAATAGTGTTTTTATACCTATTTAATTCAAAATTATTTATTTATAAATATAATAACCCCTTATATCAAAAATATGTTAAAATATTAAATATTTAAAATAACTGATGGCCTCTCGCCACGGTATGAAACGTAATGGACAAGGCGTATGACCTGGCGACTTAAATGCAATATTGAATGGCACTGTACATGCCTTGGCCTTTGGGTTAGGGTTTCGTAACCTGTTCTACCGGCTCTCACCTACACTAACCGGTCGCTTCTAATCAAAAAGGTCGTTGACAACCCTATTGGCAATCATTTCCTCATTCCACTTCGCGGGGTCACTCTGCCAAGCTCTGAGCTGCTCTGTGGGAGAGAACTCTGTTTCTCTGTGCCTGTGTTAATGCCGCCTCCGTGGTTGTCTCCGCCCCCAAAGGGTTTCAATGGTGAGTTTATATAGCCTGCAAGGGCACATTCACTCTGCTCGACGTTTGTTTGACAACTGTAAGTGTGGTTATCTGTTTGTTTACGTCTCGGCTGGTATTTCCTTATTGATTATGCATTGTGGTTCATGACAGGTCCGTCGTTTCCAAAGCTGCGTTTCACCTTTGACGACCAGGTAATGTTGCTGGTTCCGTGCTTTAATGCCTTCGCTTTTATCTTGCTGGTTTTGACCGTCTCGGTCACTGTCTTGAGGTTACTGTGTTGGATAGTTTGGTCTTGTTCTTCGTCGCCCGGGTTACTGGTAAACCCTGATACTCTGCCTCCCTTCCGTTGTGTTTTTGTTTTAATACATGTACAGGTATTCGTAAGGTCTAACCTTTGTGGGTTTGTTTTGCAGGTGAGCTCTGGTTGTGTAGCCAGGCTCGTGATGCTGCTACCCGCGTTCTCCCCACGCTCCTTCCGGGTAGTGTCTTAATACTTTTTCTGTAGCTTGAAGTCTGTAGTCTCTATCATTGGTGTCGACTTTTTATGCGGCGAAAATTTAAGGTTTTGGTCCTCAATCTGTTGATGGTCTGTTGTAGTCGTGGTCTCTACTTTTCCTCTGTATAAAGTTGTTCGAACTGTTTCCTTTGGTGTCAAACCCTCGTGGGTTTTACGGGCTTCTGCTCTGTGGATGTAAAAGAATTCTGTTCCTGTTTGATGGTCGTTGCGGGGTTTCGAACCCTTACTCTGTTAGGCTGTATCGTTCACAGTTTATGGACTTAGGGTTTTGACCAAACCCTGGTCTATCCCTCCGTCAATGATATGAATGTAATACTTCGCTTTTGTCTATTAATAAATTGTTATTTTGAAGTTCCGTCCTATTGATAACTCTGTGGGTGCTGTGACTTACTTTACATGTATTCTGTGATGCAAATGTTTAATTGGAACCTGGGTTCTCGTTTATTTACTCAGGTCATATGGTTACATAAATTTTTCTGTTGTTCGATTACTATCTGTTATTTATACATATCATATGAAAAAGAATGAATTCATTTGTTCTCTGCTACGACCTGCTATTTGACTGTAGAGTTATCGGCTTTTGAAATACCTGGTTTTTCATTCGCATGTACAAGCTTCTTTGTCTTTCTAGTTTTCGAAATCTTTGTTTTGTTTGAGTCTGCTTCTGCCACGTCTTTCTCTGAGTGTACACCTATGTGTACAGTCGGGTTTGCACGCTGGTGGACGGTGCTGTGGTGATCGCGCCCGCTCCACTCACAAATAATTTGTCTTCTATTTTAATATGATTTACAATGTACAGGAAATAATATACTGTAGAATAACAATTTTCACAGTGATGAAATGTGAGCAAATAAGTAATGAATCTTAGCTTTTGGAAATGACTGTATGTTTCTATTGCTGTTCTTTAAAATGAGAGAGGACCACTTTACAATCTTTTTTTCGTCCTTTTAACTCTGAGAGTCAAACTGTTCCTGTTCGGTTGGAACCAACCCAACAGATTTACAACTGTTTTCCAATAACTGTTTTAAAACTAATACAATGCCTTCTTAAATAAAAAATCAAACTAACTAGAAAATTATGGTTCCGTTTCTAACTCCTAAGTAAAACAGAGTAAATGCATGACTAATAAAAGTAAATAAAAACAAGTAATGAAAATAAAATAACTGTTAAGGTGTTGACACCTGTCCAGCTATACGCATTGATTGTGTGTCCAAATTCTGCCTGAGACTGCCAGCCTCATTCTGCCTCCTCAGAGCTGGATGCTCCTGCATCAATAACACTAGATTTCCTTCTCTTAAAACTAGAATAAATAATACTAGATATATAAATATAAATCCATCCCTAATTCAAATTTATTAAATATTAAAACATCAAAATAAATTTTGAATAGTAAATTTCTTATTATAAAAATATTCTTAATTAAGATAAATATTTATTTTTTTATTAATTAATTTTTTTGAGTTACTCATAATGTAAATATATGCCTAAAAAATTGCATTTTTTTAAATTTTTTTTAAACTATTCCTAATGTAAATATATATCTATTTTTTTTTGCATATAGGGAAAGCTAGTTATAGCAACGTGTTCGCTTTTGAAAGAGATCACCACCGACTTTTGTCTACCTTTTTATTTTCCACCGTCGATTGGAAGAAGAACTATCATGGTTTTTCACAGTTGATTTGACTCCATTTTTAGGAAATACATGCGCAGACTATTATGCTATTGATGCCACGTCGAGCCTTTCCCAGCACGGCATTGTCCCCGTCTTCGTGAATCAAATACAGCTTAGAATACTTCTTCAGAGAATTCCGGTTTTTCCTCACAGTCAAGCCTTGCGAATCTCCTTGTCCACAAACTCGATATCATTCTTGCACTTTTTCGCAGCCTTTCCCTGAGGCAAAGAGACATTTGAGGTAACTCATGAAAATCCCTCGCAACACACAACCAATTTCAATAATGAGGGGCGGGTCTACGGAAATTAGTTCAGGAGTCCAGCCATGGGTCCTTAATAAATGCTACTCCCATGGGAAAACCACACCTTTGACTTTCAATTCCTAGCCTTTAAAAACAATTTTGCAACAACTTGCCATGTTACTGTAGATACTTGATAGTATTCAACATCCGGGCATGGTTCTATTATGCATTTCAATTTTCGGGTCGCACTTTCTTCTGTTACCAAAAGAATTACAAATCTAGCTTCGACTGAAAAGTTATGACAATATTTTTCATGAAATATTTGCACTCTTCTTTTATTCATTTCTGGTCACACTTTCTTCCGTTATCAAAAGAATTACAAATCCAGCTTCTATTGAAAAGTTATGACAATATTTTGCGTGAAATATTTGTGTGCTGTGAATCCATAATTATCATTTGGCAAACACAAATACAGACAGAGGTCGTTGCTCTCCTTGTTAATGTCACAATCACAGTTGGGATTGTTGGGATTTGCAAACCTTAGTTTGAGTATTCCTGCTGACTATGCATCATTATCTTGGCCGAGTAAACATTTATAAAAGTAATTCCAAAATGAAAATCCTTTGGTAAAATGAGTTTTTGATAAAAATCTTCCAGTGATATGGTTTTGGTAACTAGCTTGTATCATTTTAGTAACTAATTTAGAAATAATTAGTTCCTATTTGTTCATGGTTGTAATTCTCCATTTGAGGAGTTTGTTCTTACATAATAGGAATTTAGTTTCTCCTAGTTTAGTGTGTGGTTGGGATAATCTCTCAACCACACTACTATACGTTTAAGATAGAATTCCTATCTTGAGACTATTGCTTGTATAAATATGTGTGTAAATTTCCTCATTAACAATATAGAATATATTGCTGTGTGCTATTTTATCTTGGTATGAGAGCTTCAGAGCCTATAAGAACCTGGCTTTTTTTTTGTGGTGGTCCATCATGGTATCTCACAGTACTGTTGTGCTTATATTTTCTTTATTAGTTATTTGCTATGCACTATGAACTCGATGTGAAGTGGATCATGGAGTTGGAAGATTGCTTCGAGTTAGAATGTAAACAGTGGCTGATTGGGGGATCGATTTGCAGATCCGAGTCGATTGGTGGATCAATTGGTGCCTTCACACAGGAGGCCAAGTAAGCGTGGTTGTGAGGCCACAGTGGCAGCATGGCTGTGATCACGTTCTCACGCTGTAACAGATAACAGTAGATATCAGATTGCTCGAGCACGCAAAGATCCTTCATCGAGGATGCAACATATAGAAAATTGCTTGATAAATCTGTCTCATAGATCATTGGCCTGTATTGGGCACGACTTTTCATCTTGGTGCGTGTTACGAGGGTTTCAAGGTGCAGATCCAGCCCTGTTCTTTCCAGCCTGATGCAGAAGTTTGCAATGGCGATTTCGTATTCGTGCTCTGCAAGTTTTCATCTACAGAGAAGGATTTTTTTAGTCCAACAAGGTCCGGAGATCGAATCCTATGATCAGGCGGCTTTAACCATCTGTTATTTGAAAGAAAGAGAAGGTTTTGTCTTATGAGGTCCGGGGATCGATTCCTATGGTTACTTGACTTTGACCATCTCTTCTTTGAAATAAAGAGAATGGATTTGTTTGTGAGGCCTGGGGATCAAATCCTATAGTCAGGTGGCTTCAACCATTTGCTCTTAGAGAGAGAAAAGTTTTGGCTTGTGAGGCTTGGGAATTGAATCCTATGGTCAGGTGGATTCAGCCATCTGTTCTTTGACAAAAATATTTTTGCCTTGTGGGGTCTCGGGATCGAATCCTATGGTTCGGTGGCTTTCAGTTTTGGCCCTGGAAGGAGGGTCAACAACAATGAACTGGTTGGCCAGTGCAGGTGGTTTCCTGTTGGCGGTCACATGCATGCTCGCAGTGGTGGCTGTGGTTACCACATCTTGCACTATCTATTTCCATTGCAAGGATCGGAAAAATCGTGGCTCTATAGGTTTCAACTCTTCGCACAAGTTCCCAGGCCGCGCAATTATCAACAACAGCAAAAAGAACTTGATTTCTAAGAAATGGAGGCGAAAAAGGAACGACAAAGAGACATATGATCGTGATCCTAGGAAGGTGGATCATGGAGGAACTTCTAGGAAATTGGGGCAGAATGAGGACGAGGACGAGGCGGCGGTATATGACCGTGAATTTATGAAGGCGGAGGATTTCTTTTACTTGGAAAAGTGCTATGGAGGCCATCAGTTTGAAATGGGGGCCGACAAGCCATAACAATTGGGTTTGAGTTCCTTTGGTAAAATTCTGCCACTGCAACAGTGAAATTTGGTATTTATAAATGTTTTGTAATTATAAGCATTGAGCTTAGCTAACTCAATGGAGTTGTTTTGTTAGAATTAGCTACTTTAACAAATCATGCAGGTAAATCCAAGACAATTAAATCAGAAAGATGATGCAAATGTAATATGTGGTGGGTAATAATGTTGAATTGCACCAAATATTAATTTTGTGCAACAGTGACACTAAAGGAGCAACAACAACGTTTATGGTGGACAACAATGTAGATGTTTGTTTGAATTAGTGTGGTTTGTGGAATAGACTCCCTAGCATGTTATAAGTAAGTCCAGTTGTTGTAATGGTCATTGTATGTACCCAGAAACTCCAAAATGTGGAATGAAATGTAAATTTTTTAAAGGCATCTGAAAGTTCGTGGTGATCTCAAAACCACTTTGTAATGGTTTATGGTCAGCCCGAAACCATCTTTTGTCATTGTAAAGTGAGGGTTGGTGGTGAGCCAGAAACCATCTATAGAGTCTTTGTGGCTGAAGTGCTTTTGTGACCAGCTTGCCTTTATGGCAAAATCACCTCTGTGGCTTGAGGTGCCTTTGTGGCTGCGTGTACACAAGAGCTTTGTGCTCACTTAAGTAGGTGGACTGCAGAACACCTCGCTTGAACTCAGATGATTTTTAATTTTTTGAGTAGAAGGGGATTGGCGCGCTTTTCACGCTGACAATCGCGCCAGGATGCGCAATTGGCGCGTCTGTTAGGCCATTAATCGTGCTGGTGCGGAATTGTGCAGAATTTTATAGAAAGATCGCGCAAATTCACCTTCAAGGGGATCTGCGGGAGTCCTTATCTTCGTTTGACAATTTGCGAGAGGAGGAAGATCAGAGAAGTTGTGGATTTGTCCGAGGGAGGCAAATTGTGTTTTGGAGGTTCTGTACATGCAATTCTCTTGATGGTGGTTGATTTGACTATCATGAAAAATAGTCATTAAGGGGGGGAGTTAGAAATAATTAATTCCTACTTGTCTTAATTCTCCATTTGAGGAGTTTGTTCCTACATAATAGGAATTTAGTTTCTCCTAGTTTAGTGTGTGGTTGAGAGAATCTCTCAACCACACTACTCTACGTCTAAGATAGAATTCCTATCTTGAGACTATTGCTTATATAAATATGTGTGTAAATTTCCTCATCAACAATATAGAATATATTGCTGTGTGCTATTTTATCTAACTAGCTTGGATTATATATTTTGTTTCTAATAGGTAAAAATCCAAGAGTTAAATATCCAAATCATTATTTCAAATGAGTATCATAAATAAATCATATATTTGAGTATTTTAACATTAACATTATTTTGGATTGGTATTCTAAATAGATCATATATTTAATTCTTTTAATATTGTTTAGAGAATCTTCGACGAAAATCACATAAGTATTCTTTTGTCGACGCGTTTCGAACCAACCAGTGTGGTTCATTGTCAGGACAAGTTGAAGATCAAAACCAGCTTAGCTTGTTTAAATAGTATGTGCAGAGACTCCAACGACTATAGTCCAACGACTATTTTTGACCTAATCTTCGGTGAAAATCACATAAGTATTCTTTTGTCGACGCGTTTCGAACCAACCATTGTGGTTCATCGTCAGGACAAGTTGAAGATCAAAACCAGCTTAGCTTGTTTATTGTTATTTTGGTGATATTAAGTTTTGATAAATTTTATCAAATATTATTTAAAAAAAAAAAAAAAAGTATTCACTTTATATTTTAAATTTTTCTATATAATTATTTTTTTAATAGATAAAAAGTTATTTATTTAAATTTTTGTGTCATAAAATACTTAAAAAAAAATAACAAGTCAAATCATCTACGGTAATATGGTTATGGATGAAAATCCTCAGGCCATTCTATCGTAATGATATGATACAACAAGTTTTGTAATAATATGATACAACTAATTTTTTGTTTGGTTTTGGTAACTGGTCAACCTCATATATCGTAATGATATGATACAACAAGTTTCGTAATAATATGATACAACTAATTTTTTGTTTGGTTTTGGTAATTGGTCAACATCATATATTTTGTATTTTGTTTGTGTTAATAAAAATCCAGAATTAAACATTGAAATCATTGTTTTGTATTACACTGAAAATAAGTTTTAAAATTTTTACATATATTTTAATATTATAATTTTTAAAATTTATTTTATAATTGATTATAATATATATATATATATATATACTTATATATATATATATATATAAACTCCATTTTTAAATCAATTATCTAATTAATTTTTTATTTGATTAAATATTTTTTTTTAATTTTTATAAGATAGATTTTATTATTATTATGATTTTTTAAATGTTTATAAAAAATGAATTATTTTTTATAAATTTGGATTTTTCTAATAATATTATGCATCTTTATAGTTGGTATTTTAAAAATGAGTAATATTTGTTTTGGATTCTAAATAAGATAAATATAAATCTTTAAAATTTTATGTATACATTATCAAAACTAATACATTTACATTTAGAGAACTTGGAAATGTTTATATATATTAAATTATATCTTTTTACATTTAAAGATATCTAAATTTTTAAAAGAGTTTTATGTTGTCCTTCAAATCATGAAGGCGTGTAAACTTTGCTTCAAAATGTTTTCATGTTCTTTTGTATTAAAATTGTTATTTGTTTCCTTTTGTGTGTAATTTCAATAGTTTTGAGAACCTTGTTAGGTTTTAGAATATAATTATATGAGAGGTGCCTTTGATTACTCGAGTTTGTATTCTTCTATTCAATAAAAGGAGGGATACAAAACTAAGAGTATGGCATAACCAACAAAGAAGAACTACCTTTTACAAGTTCAATCTATTTATCTTTTACAGTATGTGGATGTGTCCAAATGTTAAATGTTTTCCTGTGCCCAAATGCCAAATGTTGATTTCCAACTATGAAGATAGAACATTAGTTTTTGGCTTCAATGTGTAGAGACAATGCCTCATATGTTAGCATTTCTAGCTTTTCAAGGGCTGGAATTTCCTGTTGTCATGACTTTAGAGTGTTGTAACTCTCATTGTGCCATTATGTATATCTTTTTCAAGTAACATATGTTGTATTTCCCTCACTGAAAAATAAAGGAAAAATGGAATCCATTATAACATCTTATTTTGTAGGTGACAAAAAGACCTCATTTCTCATCACTGATAAAAGTATGCATATGACACTATAAGAACTTGTGGTAGGTACATTAAATAGAGATCTCTTTTGAGTTGTAAAATTTATAAATAAAATTTATGAGTATTTATGATATTAAAAGGTTTTTTGAAATTAAAATTTAGTTATGAACTTAGAATTTCCTTATGAGCATGCATTTAATAGTGGGCTTTATTTTTGACAAGATGATTTTCTCAAATCTACTATTCCTTCCGTGTATCTTTGTACCTTTAAGGACAATTACTATTAATAAATTTTACCATATAGAATCTCGATACAAAATAAACAACCCATAATAAGAGTTTTGATTTTTTATTTGAAAAAACGTTAAAAATACCAAACCAAATATGACATTGGTTCCATTCAAATTTTTAGTTTATCTTTTTATTTATTTTTTAAAATATCGTTGGATCCTGGTAATATAATTGTTATTGAAATTATACCTATTAGATTTTGGTAAAATATTTTTTATATTAAAATTACAAATTTATATCGTTTAATTTATATTTAAGATATAAATTAATATAATTAAAAAAAATGTAATCATTTTTAAAAGCTAGTAATAGATCCTGGAATCTCGATGTAGAGTAAGGAACCCAAGATAAGGTTTTTTATTTATTTTTATTTGAAGGGACGTGAAAAAATAGCAAACCAAATATGACTGTGGGTCCATTCAAATTTTTAGTTTATCTATTTATTTATTTTTTAAAAGTATTTTTGGGTTCTGGTAATATAATTGTTGATGAAATTATATACATTAGATTTTTGTAGTATATTTTTTTTATATCAAAATTATAAGTTTATGTTGTGAATTAATGGAAAGTTAATTGTTTTTTACTAAAAAATAAAAGTAATTTAGCTTATTATTTAGTAGATATAACAAGAATAATGTAAAAATGTATAGAAATATAACACAAAAAAATGGTATAAAGATGTGATGGGATAATATAAATATGTTTAGTTTTAGATAGATTTTGTTGGAATAAAGAGAAAACTATCATATAGAAAGAAGAAGAAGAAGAGTCTAATATTAAAAATATTATTAAAGAGAAATTCTAGGTGGAGTTATAGGGAAAAAGATAACAAAAAACTTATTTAAATCTAAAAAGTCAAAATTATCTTTTTATATGAAATAATATAAAGAAGAAAATAAACATTATTAAAATAAGAACAAATTTTCATGAGCTTCATAATGAAATTGGGCATTGGTCAATTCACAAAATACAAGAATCTATAACCTTTGGGACAGGAAGAGTTGAAGATAAAAAACATTTTTTATTAACATTGTCCAATTGATACTCAAATTTAATCTAAAATTTTATAATATTTATAGCTTTCTTGACCTTTTAATTCAACAGAAAACTAAAAAACATAATAACAAAATACAAAATACCAAGATAAGAACAAACAATTCGAAATAAATAATGACAAAGCACCTTAGAAGGACAAATCGATCTAGAAGATTTATCGTTCAATAACATTGTGTTGCTTATTTCATTGACTTCACATATGCATTTAAAATTTTTAAATATATTATTTTACATTAGTTCACTTTTTATATGATATGATATTTCTTAAATCATATTATTGGATATTATACCACTTTTTATTTGGTAGTAGATAAAATTTTAATTTTAAGGTGAGAGATACCAAATTTGAATAATGTTTTCTTGAAATGATCTACCAAATTAATATAAGAATCATGCTCAACAACTTTGAATAACGTTTTCTTGAAATGATATATAACAATAGCGGGTTTAGTATGCTTTTTCGAAATAATATGAACAATAATGTTGTTGCAGTAATATTGTTCGTTAATCCTATTTTTGCGGATAGTAAGTGCGCAGGAAAGAGAAGAGATGACCCCTTCATGTAAATACTGACCAATTTTATCCAATGTTCTGGACCGCTTCAGACATCCTCCGGAGTCACCGTTTTATATAATGTCCTTCACAATTCTCTATCATGCAATGCTTATGCATGGAGAAGCCCTCGTTGCCTATTTCTAAGATTCGGTTCTGAACGTAAAAAAGATAATTAAAATTAATGCTGACCACTATAATTAAAAAGTTACGGTATCTGCTATAAAATTTTGCTGATTTGCATGATAGTAGTAAAATGAGACGTAAAAAAGATAATTAAAATTAATGCTGACCACTATAATTAAAAAGTTACGGTATCTGCTATAAAATTTTGCTGATTTGCATGATAGTAGTAAAATGAGACGTTCTTGTTTTAGGGCGTATAGCGCCGGATAAAAGTTACGTTAGGATATTGCAGTGAATTAGATGATTTTGCTTGGATGAGAGTTGCTATCACAATCACAATATATTACGAAAATATTTATTAAAGCTCAATATGATTTTATTTTATCATTACTCCATGGAACAGGGATATAGTACAAAAACCATATAAAGCGAAATACGGACACTACAGACACGGACGATCTTCTTCAAAAGTTTAAAGCGAGATACAGACACTGACGAATTTCTTCAAAAGTTGAAAACGAAATACAGATAGACTAATTTCTTCAAAAGTCTAGGGACGTCACTAATTTGTCAATCCGTCGATGTAGTCGACGCCAGTGGACTGCAACCACAAATTGCCTTGTATGAATTCTGCCACTGTAAATTTGCTCGCCTCTTGAGAACTTTTGATCACCCGATAGCCAGGCCATTTCACACGGTTTCCAGTAGCGGATCCTGGCCCTGTATTCATATATTCTCTATAATACAAAGTTTTAAAATCAAAAGCTCCATCCCATTCCAGCCAGCCCGCAGGCTGAATAACACCATCTATGTACGACTGCATGTAAACCGTTCGGGAATACTCCTTCCATGGCCTCCCCAGATAAGTTGGGAATGACCTTTTCACCGGAATGAGGTCAGCATCTGGAGTGATCTTGCAGTTGTGGATGGAAGTTCCTGTGTTTTGGTTCGGATCAGTTCTGCCCTGTGCTGTGATGGCATTTTTCTGATTTGCACCGGGTTTCCTGGGGACCAGAGTGCAGCTCTGAAACACCACTGCGGCATTCCCAAATATGAAGTCTACGGTGCCCGAAATCTTACATTTACTGTAGAATTGACGAAGAGAATGTGCGTACAATGTGTCTTGGTGCGCTGCAATCTTGCAGCGATAGAAGACTGATTGGTCTGATCCTACTCGAAGAGCCACCGCCTGATTTTTGTATGGACCTACTGTGTTGACGAACGCCATGTCTTGTGCCATAAACCCATTCCCTACAGCATCTGCATTCTAACATTTTAAGAAGATTAGCTCTTGAAGGACTCAAGTAGTTAAACATAGTTGCATCATTTTCTAAAAAGGGAAGGAGTGATGAATACTCTGGAATGTGAGGATTTAGGGATTTTCTGAGATTAAATCCGCAAAACTGAATTTACAAAGGATTTAGAAGTGGGTTAGTGATTTACCGAATGTGGCGGAATTGAATGTGGTGGATCCGTCTATCACATTTCTGCTCCCTGTGACGATCGTGGCCTCCATGCCTTCTCCAATCAACATGATATTAGTCTTCGTTTTACCCATCTCCACGTTCTCCTTATACATTCCCTTCTTCACCTTGATCACGTATCTTTTAGCACTTCTGAGTTCTCTCTGGGGCCGCAGCTATGGCTTGTGAAATCGTTTTGAATTTTCCGGAGCCATCCTGAGCCACGATCACGTTCGGCACTATGTCGTTTGGAGAGGAATGTAGGAGTCTCCGATCTCCTGCAGATAGACATGAAGGAAAATCGTCCCTGTTGGAATGGGACGGGAGGCGTAGCTCGGAAGATGGATCAAGCCTTCCTGACTCCTGCGCCGCCTTTGCTATTGCCAGAGAATTACTAACAAGCTTCCTCAAGTTTCGCACGCTGCTCTCAACAAGAACTCTGACTACGCTTTTTGGGTAATCTGAAATTCCATCCGAGCAGGTGTCCTGGTTGGTGATTGAGGCGCTGAGCCACGTTTGTAAATCCCCTGCCTGCTCACGCGTGAATGCCTTCAGATCGTGACGTTTCAAAAGAGATATAGAGCTATCAAGTTGGTCCCTCGTAATCTCCATGAGCTCCATGCAATCTTGCAGAGCACTGGTTTGCTGAACAAATCTGAGAACGAGGGTGAAAGCTTTGTTCCTCTCCTCCAGTGCCACCATTAGAGCAACCTGAAGAAGCTTCTTGGGTTGTGCAGGAAACGATCCCAAACGAGGCGAGAGAGTGTTATAGCAGAGCTCCGGATAGAGAGTTTTGCTACAAACGACCTCAACGCTCTCCATTGGGATTTGTGATTCTATGGACGGTACATCTTCAACATGAATCAGGGGAAGTCAGAGGAGGATGCAGATTGTTATCGCCCCGAAAACTAGGGAAGCCGCATGGACTGGGATGGCTCTTTTCCTACTCTCTGTCTTTCCTTCCATCGCTTTGAAAAGGACTCAAACACAGAGATTGGGAATGGGTAATCTTGCTGTTATCTCCACTCCATCAAGTGTTCGCCTTTTATAATGGGTTTTTGGAGTCGATTCCTTCTCCATCATCTCCGTTTAACGATTTACCGAGACAATTTACTTGTGTTAGCGAACATTTTCGGCCACTCTCTCTTATTTCAGAGCCTATAACATTTTAAATGTGGATTGATATGTCGTTCAATACCGAAAATATATTGATCTCTTTTTCTTTTTCATTACTATCCCTATAACATTTTAAATGCGACTTAACATGTTGTTGAATACCTAAAAAATATTGATCTCCATTTAAAATATTATAAGTTCTCAAATAAGAGTCGCCAACATTTTCCACCACACGCACGTAAATCTTATCCTCAAATTCAAATGCGAAGTGGATTGTCTTAATGATCACATCAAGACTTGGCATTTCAATCACATGGCTCTCTTGCTTTCCTTATCATTTCAAAGTAAGGTGGTGTCGGCAGGTTATGTGCAGCTAAGGGCCACGATTTGATGGTAGGTTATGTGCAGGATTTGAATGACATGACTAACGGGCTTGTATTCGGCAGTGATAGCTAGATTGATTTTTATTTTTATTTATATTTATCGGTGATACTATGGTATATTACATCACTGATTACATATTCCATGATCTCCGCCTAGAAGTTCCACAGAAGCTTTCCGTAGGAATCTTATGGATAAAATCTTCCGTATTCGCCGGCATAAGAGGTCAATTTTCCGAGTAATCTGAATAATGGAAAATGGTCACCATCTATGTATAACCATCATTCTGAATAGTGTTTTCATTGGTTATATGAATGATTATCGAATAAGCACTCGTTTCTTTAAATTATTATAACGATAATCAAAGTAATGTTAACGGTACCTTCTATACTGGTAAGATCTCACTATGATTAGTTTCTATGAGCTATAATGTTTATTATACAAAGCTAATGCCCTACTCCCATTTCGTTGGTTAGTAGTTTTACTTTTCTTTCGAGTTTATATTCGAGAAACTATGGACAATACACTGTCAAACAAGAGTCTATCAAGAGTCCATCAATAGAGACTAGGTTATGCACCAAAGTAAAAACTATGGACAATGTCTTGTCAAACAAGAGTCCACCAATGGAGACTAGGTTATGCACTTTGTCCAGGCAGCGAAGGAAACACTCGGGGCCAAGGAAGGATGGTCCATATCCTGACAATGAAGATGAACATGAACGCTGGCGTAGAAAACGGTAGGTAGAAGTGGTGAAGTTGTTGATTAAATTGTGGATTGAATAGAAGTGGTGAAAAAAGATGGTGAAA
>APFE030680175.1:0-10165 GCA_000404065.3 Pinus taeda
TATATTTTGCATTGAATGTTTTTACAGGTTCCGACCGGGATATCCACAAGAAGATCCTTGAAATGATAAATTACTTCACTCTTCTTAGATGACAAAAACCATCATCATCTATTACAAACTTCGCACTTTAGGGGGAAATCTGTTACATGAAAAATTGTCACCATGACTTTTTGTAATCAATATGAGTCTATCACCACTCATGCATACCTCCTTTGCAAGTCTTAAATCTCAGGCCTTCATGTCAAGCCTTGAAAATGGGAGAAAGACCTTAAAAATATCTCAAATCCTGGTTTCGCACTTTCTCCTAGCATTGCCTGCGGTACCGCACCCAATGGTCATGTCCCCTGCGAACCTAACCGCTCTGTCTGTTAAGTGATGGGTGCGAACCCCTGTAAAAGTTAAAAAGGCATGAGTTCACTCTTAAAAACTCACCTTGGGTCACTTCTAGACGCTTCTAGAAGGAATATTACGTTGGCAAGTCCACTCCACCTTGGTTCATCCATTCCATAACTAAGGGAGCTAACTCCATGATATGAGGTGCTTATCCCATTGAAGGAGGAATTTATCCCTTCAATGGTGGACCTGCAACTTCCTCCATTTGCACTATAAATTCAAGCATTGGGCTGGTTGTAGGAGGTTGAAAGCTGAAGATTCTTGAGGGTAAATGCTGCTGGAAATTAGAATTCCTTTTTGAGCTTGTGAGAGGAGAGATCACATACCTTTCATGTCATTTGGGAAGTGAGTGAGGCTTGTCAAAGTAGAGGAGACTCCTGCTGGACCCTGGAAAGAGCTTGTGCAACATCAAGGCAAAGGTTTTAAGGTTCTTTTATTCATAAAGTTAATACAATCAAGTTTGTTTTTCTCAATGAACTGTCTCTAATGGTTTATTTTATGAGCTCCTTGATCTTCATAATGAACATGTTTTATTATAGTATCTATGTAGGTGTTCTTTGATGTGTGTTTTTTTGTGTATGCAGGTTATTGAAAAGGAATTGCTTGAAGCTGTTGGAATAAAGCTGCCACAAACAAGTATTGGACTGAGGTAGGGTCTGTTACACCTCTTAGTTTTCATTTATGAATTGAAACATGTTTAGAGAAAAGTAGATTTGCTTGTGCTGCTTGTTGCTAGATATCATTTGATACTAGGGAGATCGGTCTTGTCCGCAAGAACGATTTATCCGGCAAACACCTCCACATCATGTCAACCTAAGAGAGATAAAGTTGGCCTAAGGAACCTCATTCGACACACAAGAAGCCTATATATACAAGGAGATCGAAGACATTTGGAGAATTCACTCTCAAGCAAGTTTGATATCTCAAGAAGAGATGGAGAAGTGCGAAGTCTATTGCTGGGAAGTAGAAAAGAGTGTGAGTTTGGGGAAGTTTATAGAGAGCAAGAAAATCGATATTTTGGTGCCTCTCTCTCTCTTTTTTGTGGTTTGAGTTGGGAGATCGAAATCTCCTAAGATTTGTTGTTGCTGAAACTTGCTGCCTAGTTGAAGTTGCTAGAAGATGTTGAAGATCTAGGAGTCTGACATGGTGTGGAGGGAAAGTCTGGTCTTGGTCTAGGGTAAAGAGTCTCAAAGAATACTATTAAAAGGAAGAATTATCCTGACTGGGTTCTCCCCTCAAGGGGGGTTTTTCCCTGGCATGTGCCTATACCTTGTGTCTCTTGTTTTGTGATCTTCATACACACATAATATGGTAATTTCTTGATGAAGGATAAGATAATAAAGAAGTAAAAGAAGCCAACACATTCACAAGTAATTATCAAGAAAGGAGAATCAAACCATAATATAACTACTTTTATTTTCCAACATGGTATCAGAGCTAAGGTCAAGAGAAGTTGAAGATCACTTCGTTGACATGGATTCTCCCTCTATGGTGAACTACATAAGATTGGTTTACAACACTGATGGAAGTTGGATTAAGAAGGCCATCTATTACTTGTTCAACAAGGTTAAGAGTCAAGGATTCTTGGTTGCCCTTACAAGTTCTCTTACTGATGAAAATGCATGGATCATTAATAGTGGAGCATTGAGACACATGACAAGTCAAAGCAAGCAAATCTATACACTATCAAAGGATCAATCCTCTCATGCAATGGAATTGGGTGACAAAAAAAGTTATTCTATTAGAGGCCTGGGATCAACATCATTGAATCTAGATAATGGATCGAAGCTGCATCTTAACAACATTCTCTATGTTCCAATTTTGAAAAAGAATTTACTTTCTATTTCTTGTTTAGATGATCAAAGGGAAATGATTACTTTTGATCATGGAAAAGTATAGGTTTGGGGAAAAGGCTCTAGCATTGATAAGCTAGGGTTATTGGAGTTTGAGAAGGAATTTTTTACCAAGTCATTGCACCATCTCCTCAAGCTTTGGTTCATTTGGAAATAAATTCCATTGAGCTATGGCATAGGAGGTATGATCATCTTAATTATAAGTTCATCCCTACTCTTAGTCAATTGGTTCATGGTATTCCTAATATGAAGTTAGATCATGAAGGTGTGTGCAAGGAATGCTCTTTGGGGAAACATACTAGAAAGCCATTTCATAATAGTGAGACTAGGTCTAAAGAAATATTAAACCTCATCCATTCTGATGTGTGTGGGCCCATGTCTAACAAATCACTTGGACGTCATCTTTACTATGTAACATTGATTAATGATCATTCTAGGAAGACATGGCTCTACCTACTCAAAACTAAATATGAAGTATTTGATAATTTCACGGAATTCAGGGCTAAAGTAGAAACCATAACTGAAAGAAAGATAAAGACTCTAAGTTCTAAAAATTGTGGGGAATACACTTCTAAAGAGTTGATTTCATATTGTAAGGATGCAGGCATTAAAAGGGAGCTCATTGTTCTCTACTATCCCAAACAATATGGATTGACCGAAAGAAAGAATAGGTCAATTGAAGAAGGCATTCGAACTATGCTCCTTGATCAAGATCTACCGAAATTCATATGGGATGAAGCAGTGATGACTACCGTATACGTTCAAAATAGAAGTCCTCATAAGATTCTTGCTAATACTACACCCAAATAAGTATTCACGGGGAAGAAACCGAGTGTGGATCATCTCTGAATCCTTGGAAGTCCAGCATATATCCATGTTCTGAAAGACAAGCAAAAGAAGTTGGACTCAACAAGTATCAAGGGAATATTCATTGGTTATAGTCTTTCCTCAAAAGCATATAGAATTTACATAAAGGAAGGAAGACACGTTGAAGTAAGAAGGGATTTCATATTCGATGAAATCAAGCTTACAAGAAATCAAATAATATTCCTATTGATTCTGATGATGAAGAAGTTATCGTATTTGAAGAAGAATAAGTTCATCATGAGAAATATACTACAAATATTGAAGAAGAAGGACCAAGTGAACCTATTCAATCGGTGGTTGTCCCAACCACAAGGAAGAGGCCAAATGGGTTGAAAGATACATTAGAAGATGTTGAAGGACATGAAGTTGTGAAAGGTTCTTCCAGGGAATGTAAGAAACTGAAGAGATATTCTGGCTACGCTGCATATATGACAAAGTTAATTGAAGTCGAACCATCTACATTTAGGGAAGTTGAGCATGAAGAGATTTGGAAGAAAGTTATGTGGGAAGGATATCAATCCATCATGAAGAATGGGGTTTGGGATATTGTTCCTAAACCTAGTGACAAATCGGTTGTGACATCGAAGTGGATTTATAAGATCAAACATGTTGTTGATGGAAGTATAGACAAGTAGAAAGCAAGGTTCGTCGCAAGGGGTTTCTCTCAAGAGGAAGGTATTGACTATGAAGAGACCTTTGCACCTGTAGTAAGGTACACCACCATTAGATTGTTGGTTTCATTGGCTACTACAATGGGTTAGAATATCCATCAAATGGATGTTAAGACCGCATTTCTAAATGGGACCATTGATGAGGAAGTATACATAAAAAAAACTCTAGGGATTTGAAGTAAATAGAAGGGACTCTCATGATTGCAAACTTAAGAAAGCCCTATATGGTTTGAATCAAGCCCCGAGGGCATGATATGCAAGTGATCTAGATCTTGGGGGGAAGCCCCCAAGATCTCAAAAATTGAAATGCCAAAAGAAAAGAGGAGAACACATAATAACAAAACCAAAAAGATTTTTTTTTTATTAAAACAGATAATAAATGTAAAGGCTACATTATGGTGGACAATATGTCCTTTTACAAACTGCGACTTGTTACTTATAGCTTTTTTTGGTCACAATACCATAGGTAAATTCCATGGGTGGGTAAATATCATGGGTGAATAAATACCATGGGTGGATGCCACTTACAATACCATGGGTAAATTCCATGAGTGGATAAATACCATGGGAGGATGAATACCAAGGGTCGATCCCACTTACAATACCATGAGTGAATGAATACCATGGGTGGATACCACTTACAATATCATGGGTAAATGCCATGGGTGGATAAATGCCATGGGTGGATGAATACCATGGGTGGATGCCACTTACCATACCATGGGTAAATTCCATGGGTAAATGAATACTCTGGGTGGATGAATACCATGGGTGGATGCCATTTTCCATTCATATCACCAAGGATGGATGCATATATTCTTAGAATTGGGTTCGTGAAGAGTTATGTTGATCAAAATCTCTACATCAAGATCATGAATAATGAACCCGTCATTATTCTACTATATGTGGATGATCTATTCATCACAAGTGTAGAACAAATAATTCAATAATGCAAGAAGATGAAGGCAAGGGCTCATTATTCTACTATATGTGGATGATCTATTTATCACATGTGTAGAGCGAAGAATTCAATAATGCAAGAAGATGAAGGCAGCTGAATTTGAAATGAAGGATCTAGGTGTTTGGTCAATTTAGAGTGTCATAAATTGCTGTATTAATTGTCAATCCGGGAGTCGTAAACTGTTGAAGTGCGGCGCACTATATGTGTAAGATAACCTATTTCTTATTTTTTGTCGTTTTTGAGTTTTTGTTTTGTTTTGGGTTTATTTCTGTTAATTCCCTAATTTGAGATGGAAATTCTAAAAGACAAGTATGATATAAATGTTCAAGGCAATGATGTCTTTTAAAATGATTTTCAAAACTTCAAACTTTTTTTAAAAACATGCGATGATGAAACTAATTCTTGAAAAGAGAGTGAAAATGTGCCACTATTCTAATTAAACAACAGTGAGCTAGTGACCATGAAACCCATTATCCTTGCTGCCATGAAAATATAAGAAAACTGAACTCAAAGAAATCCAAGAATTGCAAGCAAAGTAAACTAAAATCACATTACATCAAACTCATATTCCTGAACCCATCACCATTCGACTCGCTCTGGCTTTAGGAGGTAACCATAACAACTTGAGCAATATGATATCTAAAATTTGCAGAAAATAAAACTAATATCAAACTACACACTCATACTTCAATCCCTCACCATTCGACTCGCTCTGGCTTTAGGAGGTAACTAAGAATGACATGAGCAATTCAATAACTAACTTGCAGAAAAATAAATTAATATCAAACTACACATTCATACTTCAATCCCTTACCATTTGACTCGCTCTGGCTTTAGCAGGTAACTGAAAATGACATGAGTAATTTAATATCTATCTTGCAGAAGAGTAAATGAGCAAAACTGAAATAAATAACACAATGTTGGAACTAAAAACTAAAGGAAATGAAAATCAGCAGAAGGACAAGAATGATTCCATGTCATTAGTCATCTGAAACAAAAGCATTGATCAGTTAACAGTATAGAAAATGTGAAAAGCTATGGACAACTATCAAACTTAATACCATAAGAGATGTGATATATATACAAGTGAATGATTATGGCATAATAACATAAAGAAATAAAACATGAAACTCTACAGTAATAAACAAGACCTCGTCCTGTGCAGGGGCCCTCTGCACAATCCTCAGACAATCAATGATCAACCACGAATTGAGCTCAGAAACAGAGTCTTCTCATGTATTAAAATGTAGTCATAACACAGTGATAAAGTTACGGCACAGTGGGTTCCTTTACAGTCAGAATTACATTATCAAAATGCTAACTAATACGTGTATATGAACGTATTATTTATAACAGTGGATGACATAGTTGTTTTCTTACATTCTGTGCTGATACAAGACACATAAACAACCACGTCCCGAGATTTAGCACTATGGCTGCCGTGAGGATTCAATCTTTGGAAGGTGGTTGTTGGATCCGGTTTATGGAGCAGTCCACAGGTGTTAAATTGTCCCCCGAGATCTAGGAACAACCACGCAAAGCTTCACGTGGTGAAAAACAGAGTTTTATCACCGTAGGACACTTGAGTTGACCACCGCTTTGCCCACCATTGACTATGGCCTCTTCTGATGAATTTGACAGAGCCAATAGGACTCGGTCCATGTCCACGTCGGTTGCAACTTGCCCATGTGGCTCGATTCGCCTGAAGACACCTGCAATATAGACTTTGACAAAAAAGCTGCGGAAACTTGGGCTGGCTGCGGAAGTGACAAGATTCCGCAGCTTATAAACAAAAATCTAGTTCAAATAGCAAAACAAACACATAGTCAATAAACCACTTTAAATGCCCTTTTTTAACTAATATGCAATGATACTGATGACTTAGGAGGTTCAAATGAATGGGAAGAAGCTAGAAAAAGGTGTAGGAAAAATGCAAGTTTGGGACTCAACATACACCCACTGTGAAGGTGTTGCATGTCCTCATGTAACCAAAATTTGGATTATCTTCCCTTCAAACCATATGTTCTGAAGCTTCTGCAAGTACATCCAGCCCTCTTCCTCTCTTTCTTGGTGCTGCTAACATCCTGGGCTTCTTCATCAAGCATCTGAATTTAAGATTAACTAGTGCTCTACTTATCTTCTTGCATTCCTTCTTCAATTTTCTGTTCTTTTTGTGCCATAGTCCCAGGTGTAGCATAGTGTTGTCATGGATGATCTTGTCCAGTCTGCTCTGCTCCTTGAGTGCTTCATTTTCATTTTTAATATGTCGATTTAAAACCTCCAACTCAAAGATTTCTTGTTTTAATGATTGGACTAGGGCTTCTTGTGCTATGTGAGGTTGAGTGGATGAAGTGTTGGGACCCGTGGCTGTTCTTTCCAAGGATTCTATGTAATCATACACCTGTTGCTGCTTTGGATCTATTTCGGGTGTCGTTTTCCTGGGGATGTCCCCAAAATGTTGTGGAGGAGAATTGGCTTCAAATTCTGGCCGAAAAGGACTCATGTCATCACCTTGAGGACTAGTTTCAACACTTGGCTGAGAATGAGGTGGACTACTGCCATCTGGAGTTTGTTCAGGTGTTCCTTCTCCCAAATCAACAAAATGGGGTCCTTTCATTTGTGTTTTTCTCCATTTTCCCTTAAGCCTGTTGCTTCTTTTTACATATTGCGGACTACTGTCTTTTTCCTTCCGTTTTCCTTTCTCTTTCTTTTTGGCCATAGCTGATTGTTCCTGAAGGTGAACCAATCTCTCAGACAATACTTGATGGTCTTCTTCTGAGGAAGGGGTTTGATGCACAGCCTCAATGCTTCTTTTCTCCTTTGATTTTGTTAGCTTTTTACCCTCAGTTTCTTCGTTCCTCCTTTTAGACAGTCTTTCTTCCCTACTAGTTTTCTCAACTGTGTTAGTAGGAGTCTTTTCCTTCCCCTTTTTAGACAATCTTTCTTCCCTACTAGTTTTCTCAACTGTGTTAGTAGGAGTCTTTTCCTTCCCCCTTTTAGACAGTCTTTATTTTCTCTCAACTATGTTAGTAGGAGGGCTTTGAGTTTTATCATGTGTTCTCTTTCTTCTACTTCTTTTTGATGTACTGCCTTCAGGGGTTTCTTGGGGTTCTTCAAAGAAATTTCTAATTAAAAATTGCTCCCAAGTATCCTTTTTCTCCTTTAATTGTTTTTCTATCAGGATTTTTATGAGACCATGGTGATACAAATGTGTTTCTATGTCCCCCAGATGCTTTTGGACGGTTACAAACATCTTTTTCAAACTGTTTAGTAAGAAATATGGCAGATTAAGGATCTGGTTGTCTAGAAAATTCATTAACATACGTGCATGATACATGTACATTGCTCCAAAACGTCCCTAACAGGAGATAAATTTTTGAATAACTAACAATAAGCTAGCTCATTCTTCTTTTAAAACATGAACAAGAATTCCCTTTTTGAAAACAGTGACATCCATACCTGGGTCACGTAAGATCGCTCTCCAAGCTTCATCACCAATGCCTCGGTTCTTAAACCAGTGTTCACCTCCCTGGGGAAGTTCTGTGGCAGATTCTATTGACGCTTCAGTTACTGAGTTACTGTGAATTTTAGGTCTCCAATTTCCACCTCTAGTCCGTCAAAAGACCTTGCAAAGGCCTTTTTAACCTCCCTATGGCAGCCTTTGAATTTCTGGATAAAACGTAACCACTTGGCCTTCTTCAATATATCTTTCACTTGCGGATATCCTTCAATAAATTTAGGTCCCTTTGGTTCTACCCTCAACAGTCGTCCCATCCTTCCTTCTGTTCTTTAAAACTCATCTGAATTAGCGGAGATGGTCAGGGTTTATAAAGGAGACCAACAACTGTAAGCGGATATCAGAAAATAGGTACACGGAATGAAGCAGAATAGAGAACAAAATGGGGTGAAGGCTTATGTGAGCACGATGGAAATGAAGTTGTGAGGTCAATAGAACAATAGGGGGAGCAAGTGCATTCGACAGTTTTTAAAATTGGGTGGCTGCAGAATGGACGCAAGCATGTTTATAAAACGGTTGCGGATTTTGTGCGGCTGAAAGAAGCCGTAGTCAAATCAGCCACGATTCATAATGACAAATGGAGTGTGAGAATATTTCAAAACTTGAGTTAAATCCAAGAATTTAATCATAAGACCGTTGGAAAATAAATAAATGGCTTATGGAGGGATGGCGTGGAATGAAATGGTTATAGAGGTGATTTCGTTTATTCATTGCATATAGTTGAGCTCGTGATTTAATAACTATGCAAAAATGTGTTAGAATGCCATTTGAAATAAAGTTTTGTTCATACCTTGGAATTCTTGTCATTTTTCCTTAGTCTTCAATCAGTGCTCCTCGTTGGTGCTTTTGAATGCCTTATGTCTTCATAATATATCCTCATACCTGCATTTGATTTCATGATTGCTGAACTAACATCTGACTATAAAAATTTGTTTTTTTGAAAAACAGAGTGGTGGCTTCAGAAACCCAACTGGTTTCGGAATCAGTGAGCAGTTGCGGAAACTGACTTGAGCTGCGGAAACTGACCTTAGCTGCGGAAACTGACCCAACAAGCTTATAACTGAATGAGATGTATAAATGGTGACTCACTGGATGGAAATGGTCATAAGAATTTTTATTAATGGAATGAAATGAATTAAATGGAGTTGAAATGAAGTGATGTGGAATGGAAATGAGATGGAGTGGAATGAGGATGAGGTGGAATGGAATGAAAAATGAGAGAGAAGTTCTTTTTTTTTTTGGGAAAATATAGGGTGTCAGGAATTTCTGATTTTCGCCCTACATTTTCGGTATAAGGCTGCCAATCAATGATTGGTTTTCAGGCTTATACAAATTTATTTATTTATTTTATTTTCCATAAAAGAACAAAGGCTAGGCTGGTAGAGAAGAAGGATTCTTCTTCACTAGCCCTATTACAGAATTATCTTGAAACATTTTGACAAATTCCTCTTTTGAGAGTGGCTTATAATAGATCTTTAATCTGTGGCCATTCACAATAAGACGAGTTTGAGATTCATCAATGGTCTTGATTCTTACCGCTCCATTGTTAAAGACTTTGTCAATCTCATATGGCCCAAACCAATGAGTCTGAAATTTGCCTTTAAAGTCTTTAAAATTAGAATCAAATAGCAATGCCTAGTCTCCTTCTTGAAAGTTTTTCTCTTTGATGTATTTGTCGTGCCACTTAGCTCTCTGATATTGAACTAGATCAGTTCTTAGGATTGCTTCTTGTCTGATCTCATCTAGCTCATTCAACTGGTCCATTCTATGCTTTTGGGCTTTTGAAAGATCCATCCCCAACTGAACTGCCATCTTGAAGGTTTTGACTTGGAACTCAATGGGGAGCAGGACTTCTTTCCCATAAACAAGTTCATAGGGGGAATGTCCTGTTGTATTTCTCCAT
>APFE030680178.1:2355-21430 GCA_000404065.3 Pinus taeda
ATTTGATGTACCTTTCCCATCTTGTGCTTCAGTGTCCCCTTCAAGTTCATCTTCATCCCCTTCCTCTTCAAACCCTTCCTCCTCATCATACATTGGGTCACTACTATTAGAACCAAGTTCATCCCCTTCCTCTTCCCCTCTATTCCTCACCCTTGCCATCATTAAAACCAAGAGTGGAATGATACATAGAAGCCAAAAGAACACCATCTTGGAATATGGATATAGGTAGTGGAAAACCTGTAAATAAAGGAGCAAGTAGAAACAATGGGAAAGAGTAGGAGAGGGAGGAGAAAAATACAATTTTTTTTTCAAAAAAACAAGGGAGTTTGGGCTTTGAACTTACCTCTTTAGCTCTTGTAGATGAAGTCCTCCAAGCTCTTGCTCCAAGCTCCTCCTCCTTCTCCTAGCTCCTCCTTCTTCCCTCCTCCAAGCTCTCCTCTCTTCTCCTCTCCTTTCCTCTCTTCTCTTCTCCTCTCCTCTCTTCTCTTCTCCAACTCTCATAAACTCAAAGTGAGAAAATGAGAAGAGAATGGGGGCTTTATTCTTTTCTAAACTCACCCTAAACTCACCCTAACCCACCCCCTCATGCTTAGTTAAGTTAATTTTTAAAAGAAATTAAAAAAAATTACCTTTATCTTGCTGCCCCGCCGGTTGCGCCTGGGTGGCATGCGGGTGGCGTGCGCTTCCGGGCAGGTTGCGTGGCGCCACCTCATGCTCGAAGCGCCTTCCGAAGCGCGATTCCGGGGCAACGCCACCTAAAATGGTCGGAATCGCGCCACCTCAATTTTGGAAGCGCGCTTCGCCTGGAGATTCCGGAACGATTCGCCTCGGGTCGCGATTCCGGTTTAGGATCCGGGGGGGGGGCGATTCCTGCAACTATGCCCTGGACGTTGTAGAAGGTCTCCAGCGTCAGCTCCGACGCACAAGCAACCATCTCCACACCTTGGAGACTTGGGTGGAACACATAGATTATCATACGCACGAATGTGTTGCTTTCTTTGCTGCACCTCTTGCGTTTGCCCCCAACCTCCCTCCTTAATGTGTATTTCCGAGATATGTATTTTTTCTCTTTTTGTGTCAGCAATAACCAAAGACATCAGCTGTCTTGGCTCCTTTTCAGGCTCCTTATTGTTTAGAGCAAGGCTTGTGCTAGCTCTTAAGCCTGTGACACTGTATTTTGGTGCAGTGGTGATGTATTTTGTTGACATTTCTGCTATGATAATATAGTGCATGTTTTTTGACCGACAAAAAAAATGATATAATCAATCTTCTTTTATCATTCCAATTATTAAGCAGCGAAACATGAAAAACTTCAACCATTCACTTTCATCAATAGAGCAATAGAGATCACAATGAACAGTAGAACAAGGGACAACAGACAACAAAATTAGGCTCACAGCCAAGGAAAAACCCACGTGGGGAAAACCCAACCAATCTTTCCTTGTGAAAGATAAATTATGTTCATCAATAGTACATTAGAATATTCCAACAAGATTCCGAAGCTGACCTTAACATATGCCAAGTCAAAACCAGTCAACAAAGATAGAGAAAGAGTCAATTCTGGTCAAAGTCTGATCTGCTACAAAAGCGCCGAATTTCGTCATGCAGAAGACAGTCAAACCTCAGTCAACGAACTCCTGAAATCTTTAGTCAAAGCTACAGTCAACCCAAGTCAACAAGCCAGAACTGGAGCGAAATTTCAGTCAAAGATGGTCAACATATCGCTGCAATTTTCGCCCTCTTTCAATAATCAAAATCTCAATCAAACAGAAGCAGATTGGCCCAAGTCAACGAAATTCAAACAGAAGAATGTATGCTGGTAAATGCAGAACAGATAAGTCTCCTTGACTCCTTCAAAATTGTTGCTGTACATCTGCAATTTCAGATCGAATTGAGTAATATTATGTGTGTCCAAATGAAACCCAACAAGCCTCTATTTATATATGGTTTTGGCAGGGTCTTTTCTCACATGTGGGGCCAACTTGTCCTTCTTAGGGCCGACTTGGTCAAACTTGATAATTTGAATTTTCTCCATTAATTGCCAATGAAAATACTAACCATAGCTACCTATTTTTCAACACCAATGATGTGGATCTTTGAATGATAAATAATCATGATTCTAGGAGTCAATCTTCATGTTCTCCACATATGTTAAAATCTTAGCCATATGTTATTGGGGTTGAACAATTTTGTTTTCCCTATTTTCATGATTTCCTTGTGCCACAATATCACCTTTAGGGAACCTCCAATCTAGGTTATATAAGAGACTATCTTCCATGGAATTTTGTAATTATTCCATCTTTTGATCCCTTTCCATTTTTGATTTATTCTTGCAAATGTGTCAAATCAAGCTTCTTCAACACAATATCACCCTTTACATTATATTGGTTCCTAAATAGGGATATATGTTACCCTAAGTCTTCACTTTCAAGTGTCATTTATGAGTTCACTAGGGTTCAGCCAAAGTAAAAAAAAAATTGTAGAACCCTTTGTTATGTGAGAAAATAAGAAGACTCCTCTTTTTCTCTTTAACACAATTTTAGAATCACCCAAAAGAGATATTTCAATAAAAAGTTATGCTAATTTGAAGTTAACATACATTTAAAAACCCTAGTTTATAGATTGTCTTGTTTGTCGACCTTGGTTTTTAAGTATCTATAAAGTTTATTCCACATTGAATTTGAAATTTTGATCTGTAACAACCTGATATGTCTTCTCTACAATGCCATAAGTTTCACCAAATACAATGTGCCAAAAGAAAGTTATGGTAACTTCTCTTAAAACTTGTTGTTTTTGCCTCTTTCTAGATAGCAAACTTGTAAGGCCTAGCAGACAGCCAATGTCTCAAATCTACTTCTGAAATTTGGACTCAAATTACTGCGATTTGCCTTCTTTCCGCTGGAACTAATTGTTGAATTTTGGTAGCTATGGTCTGTATTCAAGTCAGCCCATGGAAGAAATAGAAGCAGGGAAAATTAAAAATTCAAATATTGCTCAAGTTGGCTCCTCCAGTCCAAGTCTGCCCAGCTAAGAGTCATGCCCGTTTGAGCACCTCAAGTCAACTATAAATAGACCTTGGCCTCCCTCATTAGATCAATCAATTCAGATCATATCTACTGCTCGGTTCACTTATGCGAAGAGGAGATTTCTGGGTTTATTCACATGCAAAGAGGAGAATTTGTTAGGTTTGTTCACATATGCGACGAAGAAGACTTCTGGGCAGTAACAGAGACCTCGTTTTATCTTTTTGCAGTACAGAAAAATCCCCAGAGGGACGAAGACTTTGTTTTATGGTGAGTCAAAGCAACTAAGATCTGTGTGTTTCAGGAAGGCCAATGTATCTGCTGTCTCAAGGTGGCCGAAGTTCATATTATGCCATTGAAGTTCTGAATTTTTGTTCTGTATTGATGAAAGAGGGTTGAATCCCTAGATGAAGACTTGTAACCTCAGGACCGAGACCCTGAAAGAAGAATGTTATTCATGGAAGAATGGTTGGTCAAGCCCTAGAAGTTTGTTCATGGGAGGACTGGTCAAGCCCTAGGAATTCCCAAGTTGTCTTATAAAACTCAGATTGAGCCTTTGTTGAATTGAATAATTTCTCCTAAGAAAAGATTGTTGGGTTTTTCCCTAGTTAGGGTTTTCCAAGGGTAAAATTTTGTGTCTCATGTGGTTGATTGTCTCTTCATGATCATACTGTCATTATTCCATTGTAGTTGAGATTATCTATCTATAATTCCTTAATGATGAAGGTAACATAAGATGAATAAATTAAGATAGCATTGGAAAGTAATTATAATATTAGAAATTCAAGAAAAATCAACACTAATAGGCTCTCAATTTGGACTTTTCTAGCTTCAAAAATGACAATTTTATCAAAAACATCTATTTGAGACTAGTTTCAAAAGCATCCAATAACACTAACTTGCACAGCTTACTTGTAAAAGTATAACGAACCAAAAGATCAAAATTTTACAACGATTTCTTCACTATATCTCCTTAGTGTTTCCAAAAATGTCATTATTCAAAATGTCCTAGAAAAAAGGTTACAACAAACATACCAAAATGACTTGTTTGATACTAATTTAGAGCTAATAAAAAACCCTATTTTACATAGCCTATATTTTTTTAACGTATTGTGAATGAAAATCTGAAACTTTGACTATGGGTACTTCAATGTCTCCTCAAGCTACTAAATATTTCAGAGTCTAAAACTTTCCAAAAAAAAACTTATAATGGAAATACCAAGATTACCTGTTTGAAGAAGCCAAACACAACTCAGACTCTGAAACTCAATGTTCAACAACAAACGCCAAATAGCATAAAAATAAAAAGAGAAGTAATTCCACACTTTTACAATTAGATAAAGAATGAATGAGAAGCCTCTTCAAGCGGACAGCCTTCTTTCACAATATTACAAATGCACAAAATAAGATGCTCACTAAAACTAGATCTCCTTGGTATATATAGGAGACAAAGAGTACAATTACAGATGAAGGGTCCAGCAGACCAATAAGGACAACACTACTATAACAACAAAAATGTAATAGTTCAATATCTAGGGCTTAACATTGGAGTTCTTTGGTTGAGCTATAGATTTCCTTCATTTTCTTTAGCTAGTGTTTTGGAGAGCTATAGTCGATTGTAGTAGCTTTGCGAGGAAAGGCTATGGTATGGACATGAACTCCATCTCAAGCATATTAATGAAGCTTTCAGCTCATAAATAATATAAATGAAAAACTTACTTATATCAATCTCCATTACTGGTGCAGCATTTCTCGCATATTAATGAAGCTTTCAGCTCATAAATAATATAAATGGCAAACTTATATCAATCTCCATTACTGCCAGCATTTCTCCATCCTGCTGCACAACCGATGAGAGTTGCCTTCAAGGATTAACTAGCACCTCCATGATGAGCAAAGTTTTGTTTCCGAGTTTAGTGGATCATCTTTGGGTGGGAAATTTAATATTCTATTTAATCTGTGGGGAACCCAAGGACAGCAATTTAATATTCTAATTAATGGTTAAGTTTGAGTTGGCAACAGCTTAATGGGCAAAGGGGTTCTAACAGTGACCTAAGGACAAGTATAAGCAGCCAAAGGATAGGCTAGTCACAAGATGTGGAAGTAGACACACTTGTCTGTAGAGGGAAGCCTCCAAGAGGGTCACAGACCTTAGAGAAAAGACGCAGCATCAAGGAGAACAGCAGCACATGAAGAATTCTGTTTTAGAAGGCTGAGTGGAATATCCAACAATGGCAAGTAGAAGTCACAACTAGAAGTGAAGATCGACGGTCTGAAGTGGAGGGCCACAGGCAGGGCCGCAAGCCCGCAGCCTAGATCATGGGGTTGAGGGCCTATACTTAGGCCATAGTCTATAAGGAAGCAGGCCGAGGTTGTTGGGAATAGGTTCAATGACCTTGACAGAAAGGAAAGGGGCTGCTACAGAGGACATGTAGGGGCTGCTAAAGTGGATTGGTATACAGCTGCAACAGTGATTACAGGAGGACTGGTTGCCAAGGACCATGAGCTAAAATACAAGTTCGGTGAATTACAGTTGTATGTGTTAATTGTCTTTTTGGGCAGATGAGAGCCCCAAGGGGTAAGGCCTCAGCCCTGGGTTATTCGTCAAAGGATTGACCTGTAGTTTGGCATTGTATTGGAGAGTCTAAAGGGCCATGATCCCTAGTATGGGAGCATATGGTTTTCTTATTAAAGGACTGATAAGGAACAAGATTTGGGCATTAAACTGATGTGTACTATTATTGATCTGATTGTTGTTATATTTCCGTTGTGCAATTTGTTTTGAAGTTGGGCACTGTTAGTGTGTTCATATTACCTAGCTAAGGCATAGACAAGATCTGGGGTGCGTGGATTTCTCACATGGTATCAAAGCTGCTTTAAAGCAGTTGGGTCAGAAGTGTGCACAGGGATCAACTCTAAGAGGGAGTAGAGGGAGTTGAATTTATCTTGTTGAAGGAAAGACAGCTAGTCAAGATGGTTTCTGACTTAGGTTTGAGGATCGGTTGGAAGGGTTTTCCAACTACAGTTCACGGAAGGAAGGGATCAAGCTAGTGTTGTTGGAGAATGGTATGTGGAATCATGCCGACACCAAGGTCGCAAAACCAACAGATGTAGTAGATTTGGCTCCATATAACCTAGTAGAGGCCAAAGCCAAATTGATCATTCTCGATGGAATCAAGGATCACTTGATAACTCATCTCGCAAGAAAGAAGACTACATGGGACATGTGGACAACTCTGAAAGTGTTGTTTCAAAACAAGGACAAAAGCCGAAAGATCGTGTTGAGGGAGAAAGTCAGGGACATCAAGATGGGAAGTTCAGAGAACGTGACTTCATATCTCACAAGGATTATGCAAGTTCATGATGAGCTTTCAACTATAGAGGACAATATGGAAGAATCAGAGTTGGTGAGAACTGTGATAAAGGGCTTCTCAAATCAGTGGAAGCCACTCATCAAAAGAGTAGTCTCGCGAGAGGAACTTCCAGATTAGAACAAGTTGTGAGGTAATTTTATCCAAGAGGAACTTCGGGACAAAGCTTCCGCAAAAGACTGATGAAGAGAACAATTCCCTCGCTAATAAGCTAAATAAGGGCAAAGGGAAGTTCAACAATGGCAACAATAAGAAGGATTTATAAGCTAAGTGAAATGATTTGCATGTGAAGCGTATGGTCATTATGCAAGCAAGTGTCCATATAAGAAGAAAAGACGAAAAGAGATGAGGCCTCAGATGGAAATGGTTGTTGTAGCTACAATGGATGAGGATGATTTCACCAAGAGGTTTGTAGAGGAATTTTCTCTCATATCTCATTTCTACAAGAGCACCATTGGTGAGGGTGCTTGGTTCATAGATAGCAGAGCGTCGAAGGATATGACTAGTTCACAAGAAGTATTTGAAAGCCTAATTGAGTGGGACTCTAAGTTGCATGTGAAGATTGGTGATAAGAGTCAACATGCAATCAAAGGAACAGGGATTATACTATTCAGGACGGAGTCAAGTGGATTGTTTCAAGTCCAAGATATACTTTGGGTACCAAAGCTCAGGCGCAGCATGCTTTCAATCTCGACAATCAAGGTAAAGGGATTTGATGTCCTATTCCAAAAGGAAAAGTGATACTTAAGCCCACTTGTCCTAACTCTACCCAAGGAGTGGTTCCCGAAGGTAAGGAGAATGGTTTGTACAAGCTAAAAAGAAAGCCTATAGACCAAGGGAAAGAAGAAGGTTACATGGACTCGAAGGGAGTCAAGTTCCAGAGGGAGTTCATAGATTCAGAGGGAGAATTCGCAACCCCATAAAAGTTTATCAAAGGAGACTTCTATATCAAAGTGAATCTTAGTTATCTTATTTATGTTCTTTTACTTAGATCTTTTCATCAAACAATATCAAGAAACAGCAACAACAAAAGACGACACAGATGTAGGCTCTAAGCCAGGGCAAAAACCCTCCAAGGGGAAAATCCGGAAACTCTTCTCTTCTTAGAATCTGCTTCAAATGAGATACAAAGACCCAATCCCTAGACCAAGTCCTCCTCCTAGTACCAAGTCAACCCTTCCTCAAGTCCTTCTTGAATCTACACCAAACTGCTACACACTGCAACTTCGACCTGCCAGCTACAACACTGCTACTCGACCTACAACTTCATCCTGTTATTTTGGCCTTGTAGCTCCAGAAGAAACCCTAACTCGACCTCCTTCTAGGGCCTACCAAGTGCAAGACAGCTCTTCCTAAGGTCAACGAAGTATAGACAAAGATTCCTTCCTCCCAGCTACAAGATGTTGCACTTTGTCTTATTGCAATTCGGTTCTGCAACTTCAGCCTCTTCTTGCAGCCCGGAAACCCTAGATTTCTGCATGTGTGAGAGAGATATAGCCCAAAAACCAAGAAAATATGTCCTCCTTCTTGACCCTTCTTGAGATATCGAACTTGTGAGTTGTCTCCAAATAAAGTTGAACTGCTCTTTCTATAACCTTCTCAAGGGGTTGAATTCCCTCCTTTAGGCCGACTTGAGGATCCCAGCGCCAACTTGTACTCTTGGAGATTACAGGACTTTCTAGACTCAAAGTAATTCTCTTATACAATTACAAATTTCCTAGAAGAGTCTTATAAACATGTTGACTCCTTTAACTCATGACAATAAATGTTAAGACCTAACAAACCCTAGAAGCATGAAGAACAGGCTTTTACATAAAAATCCATCAATAATGAGCATGAAACTCATGTTTTAATAATAATAGTTTTTCTTTTATTTTTCTTGTTTGTTACATAGGATGCATATTGAAATGAGTACAACAATTATGAACACCGAAACTAGTTACATTTCTCAACACTCCCTCTTCACTAGGGAGGTATTCATAATTGTACAGCCAATACAACATCATATCTCAAATTGAAGAGTTCTCAAGAAGAGTCGGATTGATAAGCCATGTTGTAAGCATCATCATCATGACCAACAATGTCCCTGAGGCCTAACTAGACAAGCTCTTCTTTAATCAAGAGCATTAAGTTGGGAGGCTTTATGTGTGATACCACACTACCTCTCCAAGGTACATACCCCATCTAGATGTCCATAAGGTATTTCCTTTTAGGACTATTCTTATCTTGGATCTCCATACCTGAGTCCTCAAAGAATACCAGTGCTCTTCAACCAGACTTCTCTTGGATTCCTATCCCATCCTCAAAGAGTGTTGGTACCTTTCCTTTCTTGGATGTTATATCCTCAAGGAAACCACAAATGCTTATCCAATCCTCTGTCATTCTCTCTTCATCACCTAAAAAGGAGAATGCTCCAACATCACTTCCTCTCAACCAAAGAGTACATCCCTATTCTCCCTTCGTCTTGAGAATAGAAGCTTGCTCCTTATTCACGAAGACTCCTTCTGCTCCCTCTCAAACTAGAGGAAATTCCTTCCTTACAGTAATGGAAGTCAGAATCACAAGCCTCACTGCTTGTCTTCATGAGAGTATCAACTACTTGATCTTCATAGCCATGTGGCTCCCTCTTTCTTCTGCATCACTTGTTTTCTTCTGAGGTATCATGGATCCATTTCCACTCTTTTGTTCTTGTGACAGGATCCAGGTCATCTTACTTTCTCATCACTTTCTTCTTCAATCATGAATGCAGTGCATTGAGCCTTCCCACTCTTCAATCTGTTCATGAAAGTGATCTTCCTTGACCTTCAAGTTATCTTCTCGTACAACTACCCTTTCACTCCCAAGATGGATTCATCTTGACTTTACAATTGCAAGGTACAAGACATTGAGCTCTCAACATACAGTTGAACTTGCCCCAACTATCATCACGTATTCTTGCAATATTCTTTTCCCAGTAGCCAATAATGTTAACCAGATAACCAAACCATAAATGAAACAGACTTACCTCACCATGGTGAGCTTCTCGTACCATCAACATCCACATTGACCATCTCCACTTGTTACTTCATGCATCAAAGTGCCCAAGGATTGAACTTGATTACCAAGTTACAACTTTTGTTCTGAAGATTATACTTGGATGTTTAATTATCATCTTACATATTCTAGAGATAGTCCTAATATTCTATACATTCTTAAGTCAGACACATTCTATTCTTTTCCAGCATCATTAGTACTTAAGCATATCTTTATAATCAACTTCATTTCATAAGATTCTTGCACATATGAATCTTATCTAAAGTTTACTTTTCAACATACATTCCTATGCTTTCATCCAAACATCTAGATATCCATATATCTCACAAAAAGTGTGTATCTTGACCCATTGCAACACTTCATCCCTTTTTGCCAGTATGTTTCCACATTTCATAGAACACATACTATTCTTGTCATGATACTGTTTCCAGATCACTATGATTCATTTTAGCAAGATGACAACTTCTAACATAATGCTATCTAGTATCTTGGATGAACAATATGCAAAATGGTCTAACATTATATCCTAGATGATTTCTACTAAGCAGCTTAAGCATGTAAATTCCAGACATGCTACTATCATATGTTTCTATCCTATGATGCTTATGCAAAACATATTATCTTAAAAGAAAAGGAACCGAGAATTCAATGAACCTTCTTTCAGTAGTAGAGATCCTTCACTTCTTCCTTCTTTGCCTTCTTCTCAAGTTCTCCCACTACTTCGGCTACATGAGCTTCACTGCTACCTTAGCTCTGAAACCATCTTAGAAAATGTAAAATGGCAGCATATTAAACTTATTTTCTTTGACCTTGATACTTGTTTGTGAATCTTAGTTATCTTCTTTATTTTCTTTTAGTTAATCTTTTCATCAAACAATATCAAGACACAGCAACAACAAAAGAGGACACAGAGGTAAGCTCTCAACCAAGGCAAAATCCCTCCACAAGGGGAAAACCCAGAAACTCTTGTCTTTTTAGAATCTGCTTCAAATGAGATACAAAGACCCAATCCCTAGACCAAGTCCTCCTAGTACCAAGTCAGCGCTTCCTCAAGTCCTTGAATCTGCACCAAATTGGTACACACTGCAAATTCGACCTGCCAGCGACAGCACTACTACTTGACTTGCAACTTTGTCCAGCGATTTTGACCTTATAGCTCTTGAATTCCCTCCTTTAGGCCGAGTTTGAGGATCGCAGGGTCAACGCGTACTCTTCGAGATTCCAGGACTTTCTAGACTCAAAATAATAATTCTTTTTACATTTACAAATTGCCCGGAAGGGTCTTATAAACATGATGTTGACTCCTTTGACTCATGACCTATGTTGCAGGAAACATGGCATAGAGGTCCGTTTCCGTACGGAAACGGGTACGAAACGCAGAAACGCGTTTGGTACGGCCGTGAAACGTGTTTCCGGCCGTACTGCCACGTTTCCCAAAAAGGAAACGTGGCCAGTACAGCCAGGGCGTTTCCGGCCGTACTGCCACGTTTCCCAAAAAGGAAACGTGGCCAGTACAGCCAGAAACGCGTTTCAGGGCCGTACAACCCACGTTTCCTCATTAACTTGTGTTTTTTTTTATTTTTTTTTTAATTTGTTTTTTAATTTACTTTTAGGGTATGCTAGTGACTTCTTGTTGCTTCTAAACGCGTGTCTAAAGTTATAAAAGTGAATTTTTGCCCTAGTGTTGATATGCAGTTCATCAGGAAGTTTGGGGGATATGCAGTTCATGGTAATGTTAAATTCTTAAAGTAAAAGTGATATTCTTCTTTATTTTTCATTTTCATCCTTTTACTTAAATTTTTAACATTATCATGAAATGACTTAGGATGTTTGAAAGTGGTTTCGCCCTCATTGGATTTCATATGGCGAAAGTAGAATTTTAGATCTCACTCAAATTCCAGCAAACTTATTTGTTTTTCAGGATTTCAGGATTGGAGGGATTGCAATGTTTCCATTGGATTTTAATCATGTACTAGGGTAATGGAACTTGTATTTAATCAAGAGAAACCAAGCCCCTATGCAGGGAAAATCCCAATCAAGATCATGTAGGGTACTAGGGTATGAAACGTGTATTTATCAAGAGCACTAAGCGTATCACTATGAGGAGGAACTCCCAATACAAACAATGGCCTAAAGAATGGGATGTAGATGCAAAAAATCTGATTGGATCTCTCTACAGTCTATAGTCTTATCGTACTGCAGCCTCTATATTATATAAATAAAGCGATTTTGAGATTTGGTATATAATAAAGGTTGCTTTGATATCCGAATTTTATTTTCATTATGGTGATCATTCATGATAAATTGATGTAATTAAATCTTAAATGTTTAAGGTGTAATAAAATTATAATGTATCATTTATGCCTTATGTGCCATATACATATATATATAATATATATATAATATATATATATATATTCGCGTTTCCCCGTTTCCAAAATTTGGGGAGGTCGCGTTTTGCATCGCTTCCCGTTTCGGAAACTTGTACCCGTTTCCCCGTTTCGTGCAACTTAGCTCATGACAATAAATCCTAAGACCTATCAAACCCTAAAAGCACGAAGAACATGCTTTTACCTAAAAGACCATCAATAATGAGCATGAAATTTCTACATCAAATATCATGTGGATTTTGAAGATAGGAAAATAGCAGACTCGTAAAAACATGCCCCCTTATTAAAGATACCCCACAATCAGCTCATCAAGTTAGCTTCAGTACTCAACATAGAGGAGTTGATCATCCCATGACTCGCATAAATTTCATAGACAGGAGTGCATCACTGAAATTTTGCTCTCTTCGGGAATTTGTAGACCCTGATTGTTATGGGATCCCCACACAGGAGATCCCAACTTCCTCCCTTATAGCCCAGTTGGCTTCCTATACTGAGCCCAGTATCAGGCTCAGTATCAATGACTTCAACTTTCTGCTCATGATTTGGTTGGCATGCTTTCTCCAGTTTCATCTCTTTCTATCTGTATCTTCCTCTCCAGGGCAGCTTTACTGCACTGTCAAGAATTTACCCAGTCTAGGTTTAACACCACTATTGTCTATTATCATGTCACTTGTTTTTTTCTCTTTTATGCAGGAAAGTCATAACTTGCTCCCTTTATCTTCCTCTCCAGGGCAGCTTTACTGCACTGTCAAGAATTTACCCAGTCTAGGTTTAACACCACTATTGTCTATTATCATGTCACTTGTTTCTTTCTCTTTTATGCAGGAAAGTCATAACTTGCTCCCTTTATCTTCCTCTCCACGGCAGCTTTACTGCACTGTCGAGAAATTACTCAGTCTAGGTTTTACCCCGCTATTATCTGTTATCATATCATTAGCTTTTTATCTTATATAGAGGATCAGTCATAGGCACTTTTTTACGTATATTTTTTGCTATTGTTACCTGTTGTAGTTTCAAGTTCTAATGACATGTTTTAATCATTAGTGAACAATAATTTACTTTGGTTTTAGGTAGTCATATCATTTACTCTGCATCTTGCTCTACTAGTCCTAAGACATCTTTACCTAACTGATTAAAAAAGTGTGATAGTAACCCTTGCAGACAAGAGGCTACCCCATGAAATTCTCATCCTAAGTCATAAGCATAAATGTGTATACAGATATATGCAGCAAATCGAAAATGTGATCACCTAATCACTGTCCAACCTCTCCATATATACCCCTAGCATTAAGGCTAAAGCTTTCACCAGGAACACTGAAGACATTAACAAAGTTTGATAATTTTAGTTGCCCTTATATAATAGTTTACCCCATGACATCCTATCCCTAAGCATAAATGTGTATACACACATATATGCAACAAATTGAAAACATAATCACCTAATCACTGTCCAAACTCCATAAATATCTCAAGCATTAAAACTAATGACTTCAATGAGAACATTTAAAATTACGAGAACACTGAAGTGAGGGACAAGAACAAACCCTATTGGGATCCGATGCATCAAGATACAGAAGTTGAGCAACAATGAGATTTGCCATGTCATCATCCACAGCTCCACCACAACGAATTATTCTCTGGAAGTAAATTTTCAAGGCTTAATAATTTTTATCATCAATTTGTGATCCATATTTCTGAACTTCTTTAAACCAAGAACTACTAAACACAAAAACACACAATGCAAGCAAAGATCATAAAAAACAGAAGAATACAAAAGATAAGAATTTTACATGTTGAAAAAGCTGGGTAATAACACTCTGGAAACGTTCCTGCATCATAGGAGGAGGACCTTGCCCCCCTTGCGCATAAGTGCCACAATATAATGAAGAAGGTACCTCCAGATCATTCCTGCTTTCAGTTGCATCTATTAAATTTGAATGATTGTCATGGTTCAAAATACTTTTTGGCCATGATTCTCTATGAAAATAGTGGCAGAAGCACAATATCATTATAACATTAATAAGTAAAAGTTGTCCAACCTTATTGACCATATACCACTAGACACAGTGGACTCTGGAGACCAAAAACCTTCTGATTGTATGCTGGAGGAGGAAGAATAGTAGTTGTTCGTAGCATTGCAAACTGATCTAAGTTTTCTGCAATGACTGTCATAAAACAAATCTTAAAAGTGACAAAGAAAGAAGCAGTACACAAGAAGTCATACATTTTACTTGACAATGCTATCTTGTTAAGTCACAAACTTAGACCTACAACTCCAACTGAACCCAAAAATAGTTGCAGGGATAGAGCCTTGCAACTACAGATAAAATTTGAAAGTGAACATGGCAAAAGAAAGTGAAGGGCCTCATTGAAAAATAAAAGTATAAAATGCTTATATTTTATTTGGTTTTACCATCTGTACTTTATGATCCTAATATGTAATGAGACAAAAATATTAATAGAGATCAAAAGAAACAAGCAAACACATCTCTGTAGTTTAACAGCCAAATCTACAACTCCAAACCTACAAAATAATTGATAAAAATCCTCACAAAGTATGGATGGTAATGAATGCATTGGATCAACAACACGGGAGCAATAATAATTTTGGGCTTCCCGATTGATGTAGATCAAGGTTCTCTTTTTCGAGGTAAATCCACTTGTATAATTACGGCGTGCATCATGTGCATGAAGAGAAATTTCAAATACATATTGTTGCCAACTGCCACTGATTGCCAAAATGAAACTCACACTAATCATTTTGAGCAATTTGAAATTTTTGTGCTGATTTTCTTGGGCTGATTTGGAGAAGTTTTTAGATGAGTTCCTTGGGTTAGTGTGTTGAATGGAGTTAGAGGAAGGGTTCAGCCAAGTTTAGAGGTGCACTAAACTTAGCAGGGGGACCCACAGGTGGATGAACGCACAGTTTCACACTTTATCTCATTATTTGATTTGGGAAAATTTATTTTTCCCATAGTCAAAAATTGAAGTGATCTCAACCATCCATCAATATCTAATCTCAGCCCTTCATGGAAGGGGTGGGACCAGGTCAACTTCATAGGGGGAAAAGGGCACAGACTTGGCTCATTATGCACCAGACAACTTGTGTGTTCAGTTCAGCACCTAGGGTTTACAGTTCAGCGCAGCTAGGGCAAGAAAGGGAGGCCAAACAACATCAGAACCTTCCAGCCAGCATTCATCTTCAGCCAGGCCAATTCCAGCAGTGCATAGGGGTCGTATTCAGGCCATAAAGACTTGTATGATTTCTGTACAGTGTGCATGCAGTGAGACTGAGAGGGAGAAGAGCGCAGATCAATTTGTGTAGAGGGATCTGCAGAGTGAAGGAAAGTCTTCCCTCCTCTTTGAAATCACTTTCTGAATATTGTAAATGGTTGATGCATAATAAGAACACACAAGTTTGCAGGTTTTCCACGGAGTTGGGGTTTCCAGGGTAAATTTTTGGTGTATTGATTTTTTTGTGGTGTATTTGTCTTCAGTTTTTCCGCTGTGCATGCAAGTTAGGAAACTCAGCATAACATTGGATTTAAGTTAAAGTTGCAGTGTCAGTTGCTTTGCTTTAGATATTCAGTGTTTAGGTTATGGGTTTCAAGAAAAACTAACATGGTAGCAGAGTTGATCTCTGATTGAAGACCAGAAAACCATGTTTATTTCCTTAGGAGCAGGTTAAAGGCAGAGAAGGCACAGTTTATCACTGAGAACCTGCACTAGGGTTTCCAGAAAGAGCTCCACAAAAGGGTATTTTTTCTCCAACAGCTCTGTACTAGGGTCTATCAGCAGATCGAACAACAGTATGGCATATTTGGGGCTGGGATTTGAGGACTGCCTTGATGGGGCCTCAAATTTTTGTTCTTGGAGAGAGGGGATTGTAGTGTTGGAGAAAGGAGTTTGGGAGTTACTGGACAGTCCACCAGCCCAACCAACAGACCCTCAAGAGCTAGCTCAGAACAATAAGAAAGACGAAAAGGCCAGAAGAATTATCCTTGAAGGAGTCAAGGATCCTATCATACCTCATATGTCCAGTAAGAAGACAGCTCCAGCTATGTGGGCAGCTATCATAGGGCTGTACCAGGGTTCAAGTGAGGCCAGGAAGCTGGTACTCAGAGACAAACTCAAAAACATTGGGATGGCGAAGTCTAAGTCTGTGGTCTCATATCTCACCAGATTAACCCAAGTGAGGGACGAGCTAGCTGGATTTGGGAGACAGTCTCAAACATAGACCTTGTCAGTTTTGCAGTGTTGGGCTTTTCCAAGTCATGATAAAACTTCACTAATACAGTGAGTGCCAAAGAGAAGCTTCTACATTGGGAGTGGCTATGGAGTGATTGCGCGTCCAAGAGGAGATTCGAAAGCAGACTAGATCTGAGTCTCATGTCAAAACTAAGGAAGAGGAAAACTTTGCCCTATCTGGCAAAGGGAGCAAGGCCAAGGGCAAGAAAGGCACAGGAGGGGTCAAGTCCAGATTCAAGGGTGAGAAGAAGAAGAAACATCTCAGCAAATAAAATGCTTCTCTTGTCGTTAGTTTGGGCGCTACTCTACAAAGTGTCCAACTAGGAAGAAAGGGTCCAAGAAGGACCAAGTGGCAACGTCAACAAAGGTGGAGGAATTCACATCCCACTTTGCAAGGGAGTACTCTCTCATAGCTTGCATGGCAAGCTCAGTGGCTAGCAATGTGCGGTATGTTGATAGTGGAGCCTCCTGCCACATGACCAGGAACAACGAGTATTTCGGCTAGTTGACCAAAAGGGCATGCAGTTTACATAGAGTTGAGAGAAGAGGGCAGGTAAGGACATGCAGTTTACATAGAGTTGAGAGAAGATGGCAGGTACCTAGCCAAGGGCGTGGGTACAAACCGTGCAGTCAAGTTTGAGAGGGATTTCGGGAACCCTCTGTACCTCAAAGATGTCCTCTACGTTATAGGGTTGAAGAAAAACCTTGTTTTGGTCTCAACCTTGGAGAACAAGGGTTATGAGGTTATCTCTAGCAAAGGAAAGGCCTTTATCAAGCCTTCCAACTCCAGAGCAGCTAAGTGTTGATTGTTGGTGATCTTCTTATCTGATAATTACTTCTTACGATTTCTTCCATCAATCTTTTTCATTTGCATTCATCATAAAGCAATTACACAAAAGATCTCAACAGTAGAAACATAAATGACAATAGAGATAGCCAAGCACAAGAGACAAGCATTTACCCAAAGAAAACCCACATGGGGGAAAAACCCAACAACCTTTTCCTTAGAGAAATTATCAAGTTCAACAGAGATACATCAGTCAAATACAAGATCAAACAAACCAACAATGTAGCTAGGTCACACCTAGTCATGCTTTGTTGAAGAATCTAGGGCAATTAGTATTAGTAGGATTCTCCTAGAATTGATAACAATTTGTGAAGTGCTTTTACAATTTATCTTAGCTTGATCTTCTTCTTATTATTAGTGTGTGTGTTTGCTTCATCAAACTGCTACCGAAACAAAGAGACAAGAACACAAGATGTTTGGCTTTCTGCCAGGGCCAAAACCTCTCCCTCTTGGAGAGGAAAACAAGCACAAAATTCTTCTTATAGAGATTCCAATTGATGAATACCAAGACCTTGGCCCTTGACATACTATGCCACTCCAAGACCAAGATACCAATCCTCTTTGAAGTCACTACTGAGATTATCATCATAGTTGTACCAAAATTGCTTCTTCATCTAGATCACTGTTGCATCATGAGCGCTCCATCTAGATCACTGCTACACTCACTGAGAACATCACCGCTGCATTTCCATAGAGATCTTCGCTGTATCTACAAGGTCATCATATCGTTCTTCATTATGACCTTATCTTCAATAAATTTATGATCATGACTATGTGAAATATGTTGATAGAGAATTGAACTGAAACAATTTGTATGCTGAGATAGTGTATGTCTTTGTGAGAATTGTTCATAAGGGATGTCGAGATTATGGTTGTATTCAGAAACAGAGATCCGAGACTTTCTTCCTTTCATCCATGCCACGACTTATACTTTTGTGGTATACATCTGTAATTGCTTCACTATTTGTTATCCTAACTGTGAGGATCCCATCCTGTAACCGTCCAACAGTCATGGTGAATTCGAGTCTCTGTCCTTATTCGAGCTTGTAGATGAGTCTGAATTGATACCTTCTTGTAATGCGGATTATAGTCCTTGTTCTTCACCAAATCATCTCAGAAAATGCGAGTTTTGTACTTCATTTTTGCGTTGACCCTAACTGGGTATATATAGTGGTTATGCCTCCATTTTTTAGCCGACTTGAACAAGTGAAGCATTGTGTCATTTATATGAGCTGACATGTCATCTTTTAGTTGTTTAATTCATTTTTGCAGGCCGGCATGATGTTCTCTTCATCGTTTTGCTTGTAGTCTTCTTTATTGAAGAATGGTGCTTGTCTTGGAGGGCTTCTTGACACTAGGTTGACCCATGTACATTACATAAATGCTCATAAAGAGCTCTTTAACATAATCTTGACACTTTGCCTTTCCTAGACCTATGGAATGAGCAAGAAACTCAATCATATAATTTTATAAAAATAATATTTCTTTTTCTTGACAAGCACAAAGATCAAAATTACATTGACAAATACTGAACCTAGTTACACTTTTCTTCAACATGCTTCACTCAAGTCAAGTCAACAATCTTCTCCACAAACTTGTTTTGGTCTGTTGCCTTTCCTTGGAGATTCAGTCCTGCAGCCTAACCTCAGAAGAATTTGGTCCTGCAACTTCCTTGCCTTTGAAGTTCGATGTTGCAGCTTTGTAGCAGCTCAGCCCTATTGTTTCACACGTGCGAGGAGCAGCACAAGATGATATCATACGAAGGAAGACAAATAAGAGAAAGAGATCATCAAGTTATTCGTTCTTCTAGCCTACTTCGCTAGAATGAACAAAAAATCTTCTTAAGTGTGATCTGAATTGTGCTTTTTGAGGAGGTCAAATGACACACACACATAGTTGCAGGAATCGCCCCCCCCCCCCCCCCCCCCCTAAGCCGGAATCGCGACCCGAGGCGAATCGTTCCGGAATCCATAGGCGAAGCGCGCTTCCAAAATTGAGGTGGCGCGATTCCGGCTTTTAAGTGCGATTCCTGCCATTTTAGGTGGCGTTGCCCCGGAATCGCGCTTCGGAAGGCGCTTTGGGCATGAGGTGGCGCCACGCAACCTGCCCGGAAGCGCACGCCACCCGCACGCCACCCAGGCGCCACCCGCACGCCACCCAGGC